>VDFB02131011.1:0-25239 GCA_007258455.2 Sequoia sempervirens
AAATTGTGAAAAAAACTAGTATTGCCATGAGACTGGTACTAATACTCATACAGGAAATGAGTACCAGTACCAGTACACCAAATTTTTTGGGCGTCCCTAGCATTTTTTGGGGCATCCAATTTCTGAAATATTTCAGGGATGGGGGGACGCCTAGGAGCTGTCCCCATGTTTTGGAAAAACACAGGGGACGTACCAGAAAAAAAAAGAGGATTGCCAGCCATCCCCAGGTCGGGCAGGGACGTCTGTGACATCCCCCAACCATCCCAGAAATGGCTGGCCGTCCACATAAGAAAACAATGTTTTATAAAAAATGGTAAGTCTTAAAAAATATATAATGTTCGATAAAGAAAACTGACTTCACATGCCAACAACCCCCACACCCAACTCACCCTAAATGAGGAAATAAAATGAAACTTTCTTTGTTTTTGTATTTTAATATTGTATTTGATAGTGAAACTTGTAGCCTTTGAGCATATTGTTGTAAATTGTATACTATTTTTTTAAATCACGTGTATTGACAATGAATTATGAAAGCAATTAAGATTTTACATTTGCTAATTTGTTCGACTCTCATGTGAACTTTCAATTCAACACAAATGTTATGTATTAAGTATCTATAATGTATATATGATGAATGCTTTATCAATGTTATCATATAGATATTTGAAATTTCCCTATATATTTTAAATTTTCTCTATTTTTATATAGTTGTCCCCTTTGCAATCCCCTATCATCCCTATCCCGAAAACTTGCGATAACATAGAGTATAAGTGACTAGCACATAAAGACCAATACTAAATGTAGTGTCAAGACTTCTAACTCAAGAATTCTTATCATATTCAAATGTTGATAAATATCAATGGTACACAGAGACGCGTTCCCTAGCCTTTTGCCCCCCCGTACCCGTACACAAGACGTTTCAAGGACAGGGGACGCCTTGGGTATATTTCCCAGGCATCCCCAAAATGTATCTTTTTTTCTGGAACATTCCAGATTGGAGGAAACGTTTCGAGGGCAGCAAGGGGACGGCCGGCCATCCCCTATTTTCCAGCAGCCAAAAAACATAAAAAAAAAGTCCAAAAATAAAAAAGGTTTTTTTAATACTTTTGTATGTGGACCCCACGCCCTCCCAACCCTAATATGCTGACTTAAAACTTCATTTGAAAGCCATTTGACCTCATTTTAACTTGCCAAAAAAAATTGCAGCTAAGAGCAAAGTGAGAAGAGAAAGAGGAGAGTTTGAAACTTTGAAGGAGCTGTTGGAGAAGAAAAACCAACATCTAGTAGGCAAAAAGTAGAGCATTAAGGCAGCAACCAGCAAGAGAAGTGAAAGAGGTAAGTTATTCTTCCATTTTTTTTATTTTTTTTCCCATTTTTTTCTAAGTTTAAATGATGAATTGTATGATTTTTTGTATTTTTTTTAATTTTCAGTTTGCAAAAACCAAAACAAAACAAAATGAGCAGGAGTAGTGAAGGTAGTGGGCATATTGAGAGGGGAGAAGAAACCCAATCGGTTGAAAGGGGGCAGCCTCAAACAAACCCATATGAAATCCCTTCTAAAGATTTGAAAAAATATGCAAAAGGCCCTTTTAATCCTAAAAAACCTCTTCTTCAATTAGTGTCACATATAGACCAAGACAAAGGGAAAAACACAGAGGGTAGTAGATTGTGGCAATGTCACATTAGTAAAGATAAATTTTATGGGAGCTACACAAGAGTCTATTCTCATCTATTGGGTTATAAAGGCCATGGGGTCAAGGTTTATCCAGACATAAAAGATTTTGAGAGGGTAGAGTGTTATAGATTGCACATGGAGGCCGAAGGACAGCCTGTGGGGCAGCCAAAACAAACTCAATCTGCACATTCAACTTCACCTATGCCCTCTATTCCTAGTGTTGGTAGTGGTAGTAGTGGTGCAGGTGGTGTTCATGTTTCCACAAGAGGGAAGAGGAAGGCTAGTACTTCTAGTGAGCAGCAAAATACAATTACAAGTATGTTCAATGTGCAAGCACAAGATATAGCAGTGTCCTCCATTGCCAAATTTTTCTATGCCCATGCCATCCCATTCCATCTAACACATTCTCCCTACTTCAAACAAATGTTTAAAGATGTGGTAGCTGTTGGTACCTCATTCACCCCCCTGGAGAAAATAAACTACGCACTACAATCCTTGACAAAGAATATTCTAAGGTGAGTGTGGTGATGGAGGACATGAGAAGGTGTAGGATTAGAACGGGCTGCTCTATTATCATGGATGGGTGGACCGATATTAGACATCGGCCACTTATCAACATCATAGTCATATGTACAACTGGTTCATATTTCCTTAGAGCCATTGATTGTTTTGGGAAGCGCAAGGATGTAGAAATCCAATTTCATATTTTGAGAGATGTTATAGAGGAGGTTGGGACAGCCAATGTTGTGCAAGTGGTCACTGATTCAGCACGTGTGTGCAAATTAGTAGGTTTGATGGTTGAGAGCATAGTTGAAAAACTCGCTAAAAACTCATGAGTTTTTTTCGAAAACGAGTTTTTGGTGCAAGTACTCGCAAGAAAAAACTCATGAGTTTTTTTGAAAAACTCGTCGAGTTTTTCGCTAATTTTTCGGAAAAACTCGCCGAGTTTTTGGCAAGTATTTCAGAAAAACTTGCGCGATCAAGCAGTGAGGTCCGTGGCCAACAAAAAGGTCATTTTGACCTCATTTTTCTCACTTGTTTTCACTCTTGCTTGAGCCAAAAAATTCTCCCAACAATTTTGCACCTATTTCCAGCGATTTTGCATTGAGGGGACAAGATTTGAAGGGGATTTTCATCAAATTTTGAAGGCAAATTGGATTTCTAGGTAGGTTTTCGGATTTTTCTTATTCTTTCTTTTTTTTATTTTTTCTTCATTTTTGTTGATTGTATGTTTAAAAAACATCATGAATGTAGTGTATAAAAGAATTAAATACATTTATATTGTTGAAAACAAGATTTAGATTCATCAAAACAAGAATTTTTGACACATTTTTCTGATTTTTTTACATATTTTGTCGATTTTTTCATTTTTTTGAAATTTTCTTCAAACCCTAGTTTTTTTTTTTTTAATTTTGAATCCTCTTTTTTATTGAAAACATGTTTACAATCTTAGATTAGCTTAATTTTTTACTAATTTAAATCAGTCTGATTTTTTATATTTTTTTCACATTGTTTTGAAAACCTAGTTTATTATTTTCTTTTTTTAATCCTTTTTTTTTATGAAAATGTTTAGAATCTTGGATTAGTTTAGATTTTTACTAATTTAAAGTAATCTATTTTGGTTTAATCTAATTCCTAGTTCCATGGGGACGCATCCCCCCTAAAAAATGAGTCGTCTCGGAGACGGGGACATTTCCAAGACGTGGAGACATCAGGGAAACGTCCCCTCGTCGTCCCCTCGCCATCTCCCCGTCTTGTCGCCGTCCCCTGAACATTTCCTTCAGAGGCGGACTTCCAAGAATCTCAGAGTCTTTTGGGCGTCTCTAAGTCTCCAACATCCCCCACAAAAAAAGTATTAAAATAATGATTTTTTTTTAAATTTAAAAAACAAAGATTTATCATTTAAGTTAAATTTAAAGTTTAAAATTTTAATATTATTTGTTATTATAATATTATTACCTAAGACTTAAGTCAAAGTCTACATTGAAATTTTTGTTTTATTTTTCATTTACCTGAAGTTACTTACCCGTGTGCGTGAGAGTCGGCGACTAGATTGACTTGAGACATTGTCGTGAGAACCAGAGGCAAGAGCTCAAAGTTGTGCGTGAGATTCATCATTCAAGGGCGGCAACACTACCTGCATTACCAGGTATTTACTCTTTAGTTTACTGTGTAGCATTTGATTTAGGTTTTTTTTTTTTTTTCATTCAAATATACCGAACGTGAATGGGGCACGGGCAAAGGCAAGGCAGTGAACTATTTGAACGAATGCCTCAAAGGGATGTCAGCTCATGAAATGCGATGATGAGCCGCTACTGGTGAACTATTTGAACGAATGCCTCAAAGGGATGTCAACTCATGGAATGCGATGATGAGCAACAGCCAGTGAACTATTTGAACAAATGCCTCAAAGGGATGTCAGCTCATGGAATGCGATGATGAGCAGCAGTGGCTCCTGTGAACTATTTGAACAAATGCCTCAAAGGGATGTCAGCTCATGGAATGCGATGATGAGCAGCAACGGCTCATCATCGCATTCCATGAGCTGACATCCCTTTGAGGCATTCGTTCAAATAGTTCACTACCTTGCCGTTGCCCGTGCCCCATCCACGATGTTGGGCTAAATTTATTAATTTAATGATTTCTTTCGTTAAAATTTATTTATTATTATTTAGTTACAAATAAAAATTATTTGAATCCAAAGTTTTGATCTGAGATTCTGAGAATGCTCTGGTCTACAAAATGTGGAAGCACAGGCAAGGTATGTGAATTGTTTGACTAAATGCATCAAGGACCAAAATGGTGTCTAAAATATATGCTTGTATTTTTTTGTACCAACAAGCCCACTACTTCACAACTAAGGCTAAAATATGTCATAATTTGGACTACATGCAATGCTCCCGCCTCCCCAATGGCTTCATGTAGCTATTTTCTAAAAGGAACTTTGTATATTTCTCTTGCTCTAAACAATATATTGCCTTCAAAAAAATGGATATACGTGCATATTACAATGATATTAAGAAGTGGACAATTTCTTTTGTCTGTCAACCATCCATCACAAAGCTGCAAACCTTTGTAGAACACATTCTTATATTAGTGTACCTAGCTATCTTGTTTCTAGACTAACAAAGTAAAATGAGCAAGTGTTATGTACACTGAAGACAATGGATTATCATCTTCTTTCCATGGATAGAGTAATGATGTTATCTAACTTCTATGACTCATAGGCAACCAAGTGTCTGCCATGCCCCTAGATCGGCTTTGGGAACTTCTTTCAAGACAAAAAAAGAAGTGGTAGGGCTTAGGCAAGTGGGTGTACCATAACCTATAATTGATGCCTATGGCTATTGATATGAAAGGGATGCAACAAGCTTTCCAACTATCGGTTATGTCACCACCAAAGCTTCTTCCTTTGTGGTTGGTGATTCTAGGTAAACCAACAACATATGCTAAGTTACCCCAATATAGAGGCTCTACATCTCCATTTTGAATAGTTTGTTGCTTTAGTCATTTTTTTCTTTAACAATCAAAGTCGTGAGAATATTCTCATACCTAGGTGGTTGAGAATCTATCAATCCATTGTTAACAACTTTAGCCATCTCCTCATAGTAAGGTGAGCAACATTAAATAGCATTCCATTTGCATAAAGAAGTGTGGTATTGTTGTATCAACCACATCTCAACCATGCATGACATAAATTTCCAATGGAATGTAACCTACCAATGTGTAGTCTCTTGCAAGAAAACGATACATCTTGTGCCCACTAATGTCACATTTCTTGAAAGCACCTTTGTCTCTGGCACTCCAATTTATCTTCTTTATCAACTCAAAGCTTAAATGAGGCACTTTTTCCTCAACCCTTTTTTGATCCCATATGGCTTCCCACCACTCTTTCTCATTTCGGCAAGGTCGAAGACCTTTTCCTTTTGTGTGAAAGAAATGACCCTTCACCCTTGTGTACGTGTTTTGAAATGGCTTCCACAAAGTTTACATGTGATAGTAACTATTCCACCAAAGTCTTTGGCCATTGAAACACAATCACAATACTTCCACAATGGAATCAAACTCTATTTCCCCTCACTTGATATTCTAAACAAAAAAATTAAGAAAATTTTTCAAAATTAAAATTGACAACTATAAATGTTAAATTCAATAAATTACGAATTAAAATTTACTATTTTGATTAGAATTTTAGAGTTAGAAAAAAATTCAAAATAATAATTAAATATTATTATTTTATAATTTATTTGTTAACAATAAAGTTAAATATAAAAAAAATTCAAAATAAAAATAATTTATAAAAATTAAATTTAAATTTGAAATGTTATAACTTTAAAAAAAAACTAAAAACTAAATACTTAAAGCCAAAACATTGAACTTTTAAAAACTAAATTTTATTTGTAAATACAAAATTAGAACTTTGGGCTAGAGTCATTTTTTTATTTTTTGGTTATAGTTGTTCACACGTAGCAAAGGAGGAAAAAGGTAAATGCACACAAGAAGAAAAAGAGCAATTGGAAAGGGAGATGGATGAACTACATGTTTAACACCCAAAATACTGAGGGGTGGGGGAAGGGGGGAGCGGGCGAGGGCGTGGAGGGGGGCGGCGTGAATCAGTATTCTATTAAACCATTTAATCATAATCCAACCAATAATCAAAACATATCTAATTGCAGCTATAAATGTAAATATGAAAGAGATCACAAGACCATATAACACATGAACACCAGGATTTTTACATGGAAAACCCAAAAAGGGAAAAACCACAGTGAGGATTAACTCACAATATATTATAACCGGTTATAAGATATTACAAGGGCTCATTGCCAGGACTCACTATCCTTATCAGGCTCACAGCCAAAAATAGATGCAAAACAAAAGTGGCTACATAGCCAAAGTGTGAAATGATGTAAGGTGCACCTTCCTTGTGCTAAATTCAATTCCTTTGAAGCTCTGAATATAAAATACTACTCTGCTTAACAATCGCTCAACATTCATAACAATTTTTCCCTTATATTGATCTCACACATGCAAATTCGCAAGTTCGCACAATATCAGATCTCGCACACATCACATTACATCCTTATTACCTTATGCAACTCAAAAATGTTCCACATATATACCCTATTACATCCACATACATCAATTAGGTCAACCTAATTAGATGTAGCCCTATTTTAATTCGAGATAACTTTGTCAGCTCCATACTTGATTCAAAAACATCTTCGCGCTCAAATCAAACATGCAATACTTGATTTAGGTCGACACAGACCTAAAATAGGTCTTACTAACATGTGCAATACATACTTATTCTTTACAACACTTAATATGTATCAAGTCAGCCAGGAATTGGACCTAATCACAAAATAAGCCAACTAAACACACACCAATCATCCATATGATCATTTAAGCACGTGCCATATGGAATATATGTAGTACTGACACCTGTAAACCATCTCCCAAAATTGCTAAGTTTGATTCCAAACACCAGAGGAATGTGGACCAGATTACACATACCATCTTGCACAGTATAAGCCAAAAAAAATTGTATGTCAATCTTCTGTCATTTGTAACTTTTAGCCTATTCATCCAAAATCGCTGAAAACTTGATCATAGATGTATTTAGTAGTCCTAAATAACATATTGTAACCTCATGAGCCGATCTTATAACACAAGCAATTCCAGACCAAATTACTAGATCAAGGTATCACCAAAACTCTTTATCGAATTAGACAAAACTGTCAACAAACAATGTTGGCATCAATGACAACACATCAAAGGGTTTCTTCTTCATTCTTCCAACACTACACAAGCAAGAATATGTATGCCAATAAAGGCAACATTCGAAACTATAGCTCTTGACCCTAAGCTAAAGGATGACATAATGCAAGGCTTGAAAAAAAAATTGTAAAGGGTAATGTATTATAAAAGGGTTCAGCATCATGGAGTGGTATTTCTAATTTCCCAATTATGATATTTAAGACATGGAGTTAACTGGATTTAAGAACTTAAAAAGATTCTCATTGCTTCATAAGGCAAAGAACAATCATGAAAACAATCAAACAGTAAGGCAAGAATAGGATTCAATGACTAAACAATATAGCCTCTTTGAGAAGAAAAAATAAAAATCATTTGACGAAAGAAAATAATTTCAAGTCTCTAAACTTGCCTCACTACAAATGTTTCTCTACTCCATCCTTGTTGCTACATCAAAGTTGTAGATATACAAGTTGCACACTAATTGTTGTCAATGGTACAACTATAGCACATGCTTTTAAAAGACTTTTTTTATCTTTTTTTCATTTTTCAAAGTTTAGGGTTTTTTCTTTGGGAGACATGTTAAGCTACGGTTTTTCCTTGGGAAACATGTTAAGACGTGGACAAAACGTCTCCAATTAGAATGGACATCTCTATACCCATACCAAAGACGTGCTTGAGAAGGATGGGAAACATGTCTCCCAACAACAGTGGAAAGAACTCTCAATTATCATTCTAGACATCTTATGGATTGTAACTCCCTTCTTAGAGAGGCTTTTAGTCCCACAAAATCTCATTCGGACACTAAAGAAACAATTCCCCCACCTTCTCCTTGGAGTACCATCAAGCTTGCTTTACCACTTGTCCTTTGAGCCCCACTTGCGAAGAGTCTTGTGTTGGGACTTAGTCTGACAATGCCAAATTTTGCTTCAAGTCCATGCTCCCTTATGCTCTTAGGCCTCATTTTTCCCATTAAATATAATTGATGTAAAAAATCTTTGCATGGGTCTCCATTTGCCAATTTTGCCCAAGTGTTGTCCTTTGTCATCCCTTATGTCCATCGTTTGTTGGAAGTTGCAAAAATCCTAAACAAAATTCTAAGTGGGGGTATTTTCTAATCATTTCTATAAGTGTGGGCAATTTTCCAGAGTTTCAAAGTTTCCCCTCCTAGCATCCCTTTCAAAATTTCCCTTCCTAGTATACCTTTCCTCCCAACTCCACCTTGTTCCTTTGTCCTTGTTAAGATAACAAACTTCTGCATCCCAACATAGCTTTGATTCATTCCCCACCTTCATCCCTTCTCCTTGTCGAGATTTTGAGTTTACCTTTTTGGCATCCATTTCCTCCAAGCCCCACATTTCTCCTCTATTTGTCGTAGTATCGGATTTATCTTTCTAGTATGCTTTCCCTATGAACCTCAACTCCTTGATCCTTTACACTAAGTTATCTTTTGGATCCAAAGCTTCAACCATCCCTTTACCTTGGTATCCCCAATCCACAACTTGCGACATTTTCTTCTATATACTTTTTTGGAGTTGAGATGCAAGAATACTTCTAATGTGGTACAAGGTATGAAGTATCCTTGAACTTTGTAACTCTCGCATCCCTTTCAAGTGTCCTTCCCTGCACCTCCCAGCCTGCTGACATCATCCAAGGGGCAAAAATTTGGCTAAGTACGGAATTGGAGTTTATCATGGTTCACAAACCTCTGATAACATTTGAAAAGTGCTCAATCTTCCAACAAAGTGGCAAATGGAATGTTTAAAATCAAATTTTCAGAAACTTCGTAAGTTTGCAAACTCCCCGAAACTTCAACAACAACGAAGGAATATTTTCAATATGTAGGGAAGTTTGTAAACTTCCTGAAAGTCCAACGAATCAAAGGAAAAACGCCAAGTTTGAAATGTCAGTGAGTTTGCGAGTTCACTAACTCATTGAAAAGCTAATAAGATTTGCCAACTCATCAAAGTGCCAACAAATTAAAGAAAGACAATGAAGAAGAAAAGTGGCTAAGGCAAGGTTGTTCAAGTTCCAAATGTCAGTGATTTCGCAAGTTGGCGAACTCACTAAAATGCCGATAAGAGAAAGAAAGGGGTGTGGTGTCAATGATTTCATGAGTTCACGAACTCTCCAAAAGGCTAACACAGTTCCAAAGAGGCTTAGCTACTCAACAAGTGAAATAAAGGTAAATCAAATGAAGTTTTAAAGGGCGGGAAAAAAATCGCATGTTTTAAACACCACAATGCTCTAGTATGTTGCACCTACTTTCAAGGCACCATGAATGCAGTTGGTGGCTTCTCATCTACCCGATTGTCCATGACAGACTTGGGTCACTCATTTTGGGCAATATTCAACATTTGTCATAGATTTCACATGATATAGCATGGATTGCTTTCAATACTCAACAACCCAGACTTTTGTCTAATTCTTGCAGGTGCTTATGTGCAAGGTTGTTTTGAAGTGCTATGTATGCATGTTTCTTTCTCTTTGTAGTGGTTAGTCATTAAGCCAATTTTTTAGTCTAGAAACACCTACAATTGATTCTAGGGCCTCAAACATTGCCAATCTGAGCTGCAAATGAAGGAATACATTTTGTGAAGTGTAGGAAGAGTATTGTAAAGCACATTGACCTATAATGGTATGTCTTTGTGGTCATTTGTAAAGATTCGGGGAAATATATAGTCGCAGATATGTATTTTCTGACACCACATTTGCTAGTGTGATTGTAATGAAGGTTTGATGTATGTGTGACAGCATCTAATGCATTGCAAAGTTTTTGTGATTGTCACTCCTTTATTGCATATGGGTTATTGTAGTTGTGTTGATGGATTATTAAGTATGTCCATTACAAATGGTGAAATCTTTGATTGTCATATAAATGCCATCTAGTTCTATTGATATTTTGCTAAACATATTTCCTCCCTCTTTGTTGTCCATGACTTTGTTGCCCAATGAAGTAGGCACTGATGCATATTGGTGAAGGATCAAACATTCATCATTTAAAACAACCTCCATCCATGTTAAAAGTAGGATTAGATTAGGATTCATACATGATCATGGTTCAATATTACAAACCTGAGAACAATTTCAAGCAAACCAAATCAGCTAAATCATTAGTGAATCATGACATGTATGTTGTATCATGCCATTGTGTATGAAATGTAAAATGAAATCATCCATGGGGATTATAATACTGTTGTTATCTGTAGGTGTGTGCACAAGGTTTTAAATCAACTATATATGAGGTTTTATGTGGCTAGTTTATCTTGAACTAGTGACAAATATAGGAGTCAAATGTACATTGGTTATAGTTGTTGATTGTTGCAATCATGCTACATTTTAATTGGCTTAAAACCCTATTAAGGATACCTCTAGGAATACCCTATCGGGCCTAGTTGAGCCCAAAGTGCAGGAGACACTACCCACACTCATCAATTGGCCTTTAACCCTCCTTAGTTTGTTGATGAACCCATGTGTTGTGCCCTCGGCCACCTGCGCCCGTTAAAGACGGGGACCTTCTTTTCTTTTGCCTTGTCGGGTCTGTCGGGGCCGCCTCGTTTTGCGTGCCCCTCCTTTTTGGCATTTTGCATGGTCGGTATTCCCCTAAAGTTTCATCCTGAGATCGACCGTGGCTCCCCTTTTAAATTTTGGTGCCCTCCGGGGCCTTGTGGGTTCCTTAGGCCGTTCGGGCTTTGGGGCGGCTCTGGGCCCCTCCGGGCCCGAGCCTCCGGGGTTCCCTTATCGGGTTTCCCCTTTTCATCTGCCGCCCCGACGGCGTTTCCTGGGCATCTTTCCGCCCTTCGAAACCCGCCCCACCATTTGCCGTTCGTTGTCCTTGCGGGTTTCCCAGCCGGTCTCTGCTCCTTCGGGCCCCGGGCTCCGGAAGTCCGAGTCCGGACTTCCGTCCCAGGATCGCCGTCCGCGACGGCGATCCTCCATCAGCCGCCCGTCCCTCGGGCTCCCGGGTCTTGTTCGCCACCGCCGTCGCCGAAGTGCAAAATCAAACGGCGGCGAACTCCTTGCGGCCGCCCGCCCTTCGGTCCCCGGGGTGTTGTTCGCCGCTGCCGTCCAAACGAAGTGCGAAAGTTTCTTCGGTGGCGAACTCTTAACCGCGCCCCGCCTTCCGGGCCCCAATCCTTCCGTCGCCGCCGTAGTCCGTGGTCACCTAAAGTATTAGCGGCGGTCGTTGTTGCGCAGCCTCCCGACCGCCAGATCCTGAAGCCCTCGTCGCCGCCGCCAACTCGAATTTGAATCTCACCGACTTTTGGCGCGGACGTATGAGGCATTAATTGGGACCATTAATGCCCGATGGGGTATATAAACCGAGGCCTGCCACTGTCATTTTAACTTGCAAATTTTAGTGGATTGGAGCAGTGACCAAATTGGAGCCCACTGCAAACTGCACCATTGCGATCATCGACCCCAGCATCGTTCCGTCAACTCTGCCGGTGCATCCCATCATCGTCCCGCTTAGCGAGTTGGAGGTAGGCCGTCCTCGTTCGCTCTCCCGTCATTTTCAATCATTTTGAGGATTTAACTGAATTAAAGAACAAAATTAAAATGGTCTAAAAAGAACACCCCCGCGTCACGCCCAAAACCCATTTGTTCGAATTTGCCGAGGGCCATCGAAATCACCCTTTTCGTCTCCCGGGACTTATCCGTGTCGCGGGTGTTCTTCGCACAGGGCGAAGAACGCCGCCGGGCCCGAAACCTCCTGTCGCCGCCGGAATCGTAATCACAATCCCCGACGGAGGTCCGTCCTTTCGGGCCCGGGCCTCCGGGTTTCCTGTCTCGGGCTTCCGCCTTGGATCCGCCGCCGTTTTAAACTTCAAAATCTCCCGGCGACGCCCCTGCTTCCGCGTCCCCGCGACCTTCCGGGCCCAGCCATCCGGAGTTCCGCCCCCGGAACTCCGTGACGTTTCCGCCGTCCCTCACGGCCAAACCCTCGGGCTCCGGGCTCGCTTTCGCCGCCGCCGTCGCCCAAGCTGTATTGAAATTTCGCGGCGGCCGGCGTCCTCTGTCCCTCCGGACCCCGGGTCCCGGCTCCCCTTTCGCCGCCGCTGCTCAGATCATCGCAGAATCCTCGCGGCGGCCGTCATGCCCTGTCTTTCTGACCCCGGGCCCCGTGGTCCCTTTCGCCGCCGCCGTTTTGACCAAGGCAAACATCTTGCGGCGGCCGTCGGGCCGCGTCGGCCCGCCTTCCGGGTCCCGGTCCATCCTTCGCCGCCGATGTCGCTCGTGCATTTATGAAATTTCACAGCGGCCGTCAACTAACAGCCTCCCGGCCTACTAGTGAACCCCGGATGAAATATATGATCACGGAATACAATAATCTCAGCGAGGTGCTGTTCGCAGAGACTGACTTGGGGAATTACCGCCCTTTCGCTTACCAAAATGAGCTTGAGCGGCCGGGAAGAACGAGCAGATGAGGTATTGCTGGTATTATGTAGCCCCTCGGCGGGTTCCGAGCAAATGCCCCCAGATGAAGAAATGTTGGCAGAAGCTGATGACGAGCCGGTTCAAAGTGACGACTGGGGATTGCTCGATGGCTTCCAAGAGTTTATGGGAAAATGCGCAAGAGATCAGCTCAGCCTAGGAGCTAGAATGAATTTCCAAGACCTATTATTGCCGAATTCGTGTAGGGTCCACAACGCTGCTCACTCCGAGTTCGACTGTTGCTTGTGCCAAGCAGCAGTGGAGCAGGTTAAGAAAGCTGCTGCTCCTCCGACGGAAACACCAAAGGAGGCACCACCAAGATCACCTGCCGATCGTTGCCTCGACCCGGAAAGCCTTCCTAAGGTCACTAGGCCCGCTGCCCAGCCAAAAGAGAACGAAGACTCAATCAAACCCGAAGATAAGGAATCCTCTGAGTGCTGGACGCTCCGGTTTGATGGATCAAAGTCAAGACAAGGAGCTGGAGCAGGAATCGAACTCATCAGTCCAACGGGTAAGACATTCCTCGCTGCCCATCGATTGCAGTTTTATTGCACCAATAACGTGGCAGAGTATGAGGCTTTGGTCCTTGGTCTTCTTATGGCCTTGAGGAAGAATGTGAAAGTACTGCAAATCTTCGGGGATTCCGCACTTGTGGTTAAGCAGGTCAGGAAGTTGTACTCCTGCCATGATCGAAGACTCGCCAACTATAGACACAGGGTGTGGGATCTCTTAGAGGGCCTAGATGCGGTCAACATACAACTGATCCCTCGTGCTCAGAATCGCACAACTGATGCCTTAGCCCATGCAGCCAACACGTTACAGCCCCTTTCTTTGTCAGGGCTTAAGAAGTTCACTGTTGAGTTGGCATCTACGCCGTCGGTCCCGGACAATGTCACCCACCTGCAGGTCTTTAATGATGATAAGCATATACTCCAATTCATCACAAGCTCCGACGTCTTTGCTGCCCAAATAATCGATGAAGCTGATCCACAGGAGGCTGAATTAGACATAGAAGGGGTTATCAATCTGAAAACCAACACGATCCCCAGAGGCATGGTTCAGCTAGAGCGTGTATTCGATTTGGATCAGATCAGGGATCAAGACCGGCAAACGAAAAAGGAGACTATAAGCAGCCAGTGCAACGCTCACAACTTAGGAACGGCCGAGGATACCAAGAATGTTTTCATTGGAAAGATATGCACGCCCGAAGAGAAGAGGGGAATCACGGATGCCTTGCGCAGATATCCTAACGTGGTGGCATGGAGTTACGAAGACTTGAAAACATACGACACATCTGTCATCACGCATACCATCCCTCTAAAGACTGAGGTGAGGCCATTCCGTCAGCGGCAGCGCCCTATTAATGCCCTGCTAGAACCTATTGTTTACAAGGAGGTACAGAAATTACTTTCAGCAAGGATCATCTTTCCCGTTAGGCATTCCACTTGGGTGGCTAACTTGGTCCCGGTTAGGAAAAAGAATGGAGAGATCAGATTGTGCGTGGATTTCCGTAATCTCAATCGCGCCTCAGAAAAGGACAACTATCCGGTGCCTTCACTGGATGAAGTGCTGCAAATTGTCAACGGCTCCCAGATGATGTCGTTCCTCGACGGATACTCCGGGTATAATCAAGTAATGGTACAATACGAGGATCGCCATAAGACTGCGTTCACCACTAAGTGGGGAACATTCGCGTACAGGAGAATGCCATTTGGGCTCATCAACGCTGGCGCCACTTTCCAACGCGCCATGGATATCGCTTTCAAGGACCTGATCGGCAAATGTATAATCATCTATACGGATGATCTGACCATATTCTCCAAGAAGCGAGGTGATCACGTCTCCGACCTATGCAAAGTATTTCAGAGATGCCGGGAATTCGGGGTTTCTCTCAACCCCAAGAAGTGCATTTTTGGAGTGACCGAAGGCAGACTACTCGGACACATCATCTCAGAGCAGGGAATCTCCATTGATCCTGAGCGCATTGAGTCACTACTCAAGATTCAGCCCCCGGGCAGCAAGAAGGAATTAAAGTCTTTCTTCGGAAAGATTAATTTCGTCCGGAAATTCATCACCGGCTTCGCGGAAATAGTCAAACCTCTCAATGCCATGCTCAAGCAAGACGCCAAAGTTGAATGGACACTAGAGGCCAAACAATCCTTTGAGGAGATCAAACGAGCCATTACTGAGGCGCCTGTGTTGGTCAGTCCAGATTATTTGAAGCCGTTCTACATTTATTCATTTGCTTCGGAGCATTCTTGTGCCAGTATGTTGACCCAAAAGGATGACGAAGGAAATGAGCACCCGATCACTTTCATGAGCGCCCCCCTCAAAGATGCTGAATTGCGTTACCACAACATAGAAAAGCAGGCGTACGCTCTCGTTAGGGGAGTAAAGAAATTTAGACATTACATTCTACGCAACAAGGTGTTCGCAATCGTCCCTGACCCGGCAGTCAAAACGCTTCTCATGCAAAACGAGTTGGGCGAACGGAGGGCCAAGTGGGTCACCCTGCTCCAAGAATATGATATGGAGATCCAACCTATGAAATTGGTAAGAGGGCAGGCACTCACCCGCACAATGGCCGAAACAGTAACAGAGGCCGGACCTGAACTCACGGTACAGCAATATCAGCTTGAAGATGTCTCCCCGGGAGAATGGTACCAAGATGTCGTTTATTTTCTGCTCAATCATAAGTGTCCGTCGCATTTACAAGGAGTTCAGAAGAGGGCCCTCAGATTGAAAAGCAACGGTTATATGTTGCAGGGGTCCATTCTCTATAAGAAGAATCATGAGGGCGTTTATTTAAGATGCCTCGGCAAGGAGGAAGCAGAACGCGTTCTGAGAGAGTTTCACGATAAGTTTGGTACAGGCCATGGCTCGGGTTCTTCTACGGCCCATCAAATATTAAGGGCAGGGTACTATTGGCTGACTGTCTTCAAAGATGCCCATGGCCATGTTCGTTCATGCCATACGTGCCAAACCACCGCCACCAGGGAGAGGAATGTTGCTGTCCCACTGCAGCCCGTGCTGGAGGTAAGACCTTTTGCACAATGGGGTCTCGACTTCATCGGTCCGGTAAGCCCTCCATCATCTGCGGGACACAGGTACATTCTGACCGCTACTGATTATTGTACTAGATGGACGGAAGCAATAGTTTGTAAGCATTGTACAACTGAAGTAGTTACTGATTTCTTAGAAAGCTTCATTTTAAATCGCTTTGGTTGTCCGTATGCTCTAGTATGTGACAATGGACCTGCCTTCGCTTCTTTAAAATTTGCTAGCTGGGCGTTTGACTATGGGATTGCCCTCAAGTTTTCATCCAATTACTACCCTCAGGGCAATGGCCTTGCCGAGTCCACCAACAAGAACTTGATTACCGTGATCAAGAAACTGCTAGATAGGAATCCCAAGGACTGGCATACCCAGCTCCGTTTCGCCCTTTGGGCTGATCGCACCCGCCATAAGGCTGCCCTTGGTGATTCCCCGTTCCACCTTGTCTATGGTCTTGAGCCAATATTCCCCATCCACCTGAAAATTCTGACTCTTCAATTCATCAACGACTTTTATGGAGGAGATCGTAGGGAGGCTCGTTTAGCTGAACTTTTACATTTAGAGGAAGTCCGAGACCGCGCAATAGAAAATTTCGCCAAGCATCAGGGCGTAGTGAAGAGATGGTTCGACCGCCGAGCCAAAATTAAGGCCTTTAGGATTGCAGATTTGGTCCTATATTGGGACAAGGCCCATGAAAAGAAAGGGGGACACAATAAATTCGACAAGCTCTGGCTTGGCCCCTTTCAGATAGCTGAGATTTTGGGAGATAATGCCTTCCGCTTGAAAAACTTAACCGGTGAAAACGTCCCGTTGCCGGTCAACGGGCAGCACCTGAAGCATTACTTCCAAGCTTGAGCTCCCTCGAGCTCTTCACTGTAAATACCTGTGCATAGGTTAGAATAGTTGCTTTCTCGCTTGTTGCGTTTTGCTCGCGTCGTTGTTTGCTTTCTCCCTCCCGGCAGTTTTGTTTGGAGAGAGGTTTCCCGCTCCTTTGTGGTGGCCGTGCTTGCCTAACAAGCGGTTCACTCTGTTGTCCGTTCTTCGCGTTCTCTGGCTAAACATTCACTCTAGACTATCGGTCTTTGCAGAGCTGTCCGTGAATGATTTCCCTGTCTGAATTCTGCTCAGAACTTGACCCTTCGCCGGATCTTCTTACCCACATCTCGAATCTTGCACGAATTACATAATAATAAATTCTGAAGGACCGTGCTGTGGTTGTCACGACACCCAAGTAAGTGAAAAATCTTAAGTCTACTCCAGTGACCACTACAGTCTCAAACCCATTGTAGGCTTCACTGCTTACCCGGTCGAGCTAAACGGTAAAAGAGAAATGAAATATCAAAGCAAAAAAGAAGAGAAAAGAAACTCTGAACAAAGAAAATAAACGACCGTATGGGTGTTTGGATAACTCTACCGGGGCTATGGACGCCCGGCCGGCAGTAGAGCAATATCCATGAGATTGTAGCGACAACTCCGCCGGGGCTATGGACGCCTGACTGGCAGCGGGGCAATGTCTAGGTTACTTTTGGTGTTAGACAACTTATGTAGCTCACTTGGTTCAAGTAATAACCTTGGTTACTATCCCTAGGAAAGGAATGAACTCACTCTACACACACTTTCGAGATGTCATGTAAGCTGACCCAATTAAGGATCTCGCTCTCCCGGATTCATCCTTGGAAGCCGTTTCTGGTCTGCGAAACCAGAGATTCTGGGTCCTGAATGAATATTTATCCCTAGAACGCTCCGGAGCGTTCTCCAGCGGAGTCGCCATTTGTTGTGCCCTCAGCACACACGCCCCGTTGGGAACGGGGACCTTCTTTTCTTTTGCCTTGTCGGGTCTGTCGGGGCCGCCTCGTTTTGCGTGCCCCTCCTTTTTGGCATTTTGCATGGTCGGTATTCCCCTAAAGTTTCATCCTGAGATCGACCGTGGCTCCCCTTTTAAATTTTGGTGCCCTCCGGGGCCTTGTGGGTTCCTTAGGCCGTTCGGGCTTTGGGGCGGCTCTGGGCCCCTCCGGGCCCGAGCCTCCGGGGTTCCCTTATCGGGTTTCCCCTTTTCATCTGCCGCCCCGACGGCGTTTCCTGGGCATCTTTCCGCCCTTCGAAACCCGCCCCACCATTTGCCGTTCGTTGTCCTTGCGGGTTTCCCAGCCGGTCTCTGCTCCTTCGGGCCCCGGGCTCCGGAAGTCCGAGTCCGGACTTCCGTCCCAGGATCGCCGTCCGCGACGGCGATCCTCCATCAGCCGCCCGTCCCTCGGGCTCCCGGGTCTTGTTCGCCACCGCCGTCGCCGAAGTGCAAAATCAAACGGCGGCGAACTCCTTGCGGCCGCCCGCCCTTCGGTCCCCGGGGTGTTGTTCGCCGCTGCCGTCCAAACGAAGTGCGAAAGTTTCTTCGGTGGCGAACTCTTAACCGCGCCCCGCCTTCCGGGCCCCAATCCTTCCGTCGCCGCCGTAGTCCGTGGTCACCTAAAGTATTAGCGGCGGCCGTTGTTGCGCAGCCTCCCGCCCACCGGATCCCGAAGCCCTCGTCGCCGCCGCCGACTCGAATTTGAATCTCACCGACTTTTGGCGCGGACGTACGAGGCATTAATTGCGACCATTAATGCCCGATGGGGTATATAAACCGAGGCCTGCCACTGTCATTTTAACTTGCGAATTTTAGCGGATTGGAGCAACGACCGAATTGGAGCCCACTGCAAACTGCACCATCGCGATCATCGACCCCAGCATCGTTCTGTCAACTCTGCCGGTGCATCCCATCATCGTCCCGCTTAGCGAGTTGGAGGTAGGCCGTCCTCGTTCGCTCTCCCGTCATTTTCAATCATTTTGAGGATTTAACTGAATTAAAGAACAAAATTAAAATGGTCTAAAAAGAACACCCCCGCGTCGCGCCCAAAACCCATGTGTTCGAATTTGCCGAGGGCCATCGAAATCACCCTTTTCGTCTCCCGGGACTTATCCGTGTCGCGGGTGTTCTTCGCACAGGGCGAAGAACGCCGCCGGGCCCGAAACCTCCTGTCGCCGCCGGAATCGTAATCACAATCCCCGACGGAGGTCCGTCCTTTCGGGCCCGGGCCTCCGGGTTTCCTATCTCGGGCTTCCGCCTTGGATCCGCCGCCGTTTTAAACTTCAAAATCTCCCGGCGACGCCCCTGCTTCCGCGTCCCCGCGACCTTCCGGGCCCAGCCGTCCGGAGTTCCGCCCCCGGAACTCCGTGACGTTTCCGCTGTCCCTCACGGCCAAACCCTCGGGCTCCGGGCTCGCTTTCGCCGCCGCCGTCGCCCGAGCTATATTGAAATTTCGCGGCGGCCGGCGTCCTCTGTCCCTCCGGACCCCGGGTCCCGGCTCCCCTTTCGCCGCCGCTGCTCATATCATCGCAGAATCCTCGCGGCGGCCGTCATGCCCTGTCTTTCTGACCCCGGGCCCCGTGGTCCCTTTCGCCGCCGCCGTTTTGACCAGGGCAAACATCTTGCGGCGGCCGTCGGGCCGCGGCGGCCCGCCTTCCGGGTCCCGGTCCATCCTTCGCCGCCGATGTCGCTCGTGCGTTTATGAAATTTCACAGCGGCCGTCAACTAGCAGCCTCCCGGCCTATGGGTCCCGGTGCCCCAAATGCCGTCCGGTATAAAACTGTTAAGGTAAACCTGTTTTCGGCCGACCTTTGCCTTCCCGGGTTCCGGCCTCCGGACTTCCGCCGCCGGACTTCCACCTAACGTCCGCCGCCGCCGGCTTCCTTTGCCAGACTGCCTTCCGGCCTGAAACCCCCAGAGCTCCCCAAATCGATCCAAATCAAGTCCAATCGAGAATCTGACTTCGACCCACGTCTTAAATCAGGCCATTCTTCATCATGGGTCTCTTAGAACATTAAAATCTGACCAACGGATGTCTCCGGGAGCTTTCGCTCGTGTTTTCCCCTCCTGGCAGCATTCCTGCCAGGGAAGTCCGGCCCTCCGGGCCCAGATTGCTCATTTGTCCTAAAGTGAAATCAATATTGTTAGAGAATTAAATTTATGATGCATTTGAATGGTTGGTTATATAATATGCTCGCAATACGGACTAACATTAACGTTTTCGGTGTTTTCTTGTGCTAACTTCGCCCTTTGCCTGCAGGATATATGGAATCGGCCGCAGGAACTTCAGGGGCCTCTACCGAAAAGGACAAGGGTAAGAAATCCGGAAGGGCTGCCCGTGGGAGAGACGACAAAGACCAAATGAAGTTCCAATTTCAGGGTGAACCGCTTCAGTCGAAGGTCTCGACTGACTGGAAAGAGATCTCGGACACCAACATAGGCCAGGTGGACATAGATGAGTTCACCCAGAGGGTCAAGGTCGACCCTAAGACAAAGAATGCACGATCGATACGCCAAAGCGGAATCGCTAAAGCTGCTGGCTTCCCGCCGTCTCTAATAGCACCTGAACTGGTGATGGCTTGCCGAGAAGCCTATCAGACGGATACCCGGACAATCGTAGACAAAGAAGGGAATATCCTTGCCGACATGTCTCCGGAAGGAATTAGAAAAACATTCCACATTTCGACATTCCCACATATGCAAGTCCCCACTTTGGAGCAGTGTCAGGCGGCGTGGGATGCCAGTCCATTGAACATCAAGAATTCAATCAACGTTTACTGGTTGAAGGAGAAGCGGGGCAGTGCTGCAAAAGTCCCCCAAGAGCTGTTCCGCAGCGATTTTCAAGAGGACTATCACGACTTGGTGACTATGCTAAGCAGAGTCATGGGCCTCCCAGCAGCCGCCTACTTCCAGGAGTGGATGGCTTATTACATTGAGCAGATCATACGAGGAAATGAAGATGTGGAAACCAAGATCTCGTTTGACTGGGGGAGTATCATCAGCAACTGCTTCCACGAGCAGTTTATAAATGTTAAGAAGAGCAACAAGTTTTACATGACCTCGTACCTGGTGTACTCGTTGGCGGATAAGAGGCAATATAGTGGGCTCTTCATGGTGCCGAATGGAGATCACAAACGAGGACTTAAGCCTTTTGACCGGTACCCTCAGCTACAATACCGCTACTTCAAAAAGGAGTACCGCCGGATCAATGATGCCTTCATAGGCCATATTATCAGATTGATAGCCGGGGACTTGAGAGAAGGGTATCTCACAGCGCCAGGGCACTCCTGAAGGAGTATGCCTTCTTATACATTCAGTTCCCCAAGTTCACTTACATCCGTGCCCAGGATTCACGGAACGGCCGAACAAGCTGCCCAGATACCCAAATGATAGGATTATTCTCCTGGAGCTTTCCCGGCAGCTCCAACATATTCAGGCAGTCTTCAGCCAGAAGCACGTAGCAGGGATCCCTTATCCCATGATCCTCGGCCAGGGCCAGTATCGGCTGCAAACATCTCAATCGTCGGTAACTCAGAAAAGGAACTCAAGGAGTACAACTTTGAATGGTACACGGCTAAATACGAATGGACCCCGGCCCACGTCGAAGCTAGGGCGGCATACACCCACATGCCATGTTAAGAAGATTTTTGGGCGGATTGTAGGGATGATGAGAGATCCGCCCGGAAGACACTACATCACGAATGGCGGTCGCGGTTTTTAAGAATAAATTTGTTTTCGGTGCCAGACGGCAGGAAGATGAATCCATATTTGGTGCACGAGGTACCACTGCGATTCTGCTGGCGATCCCCTCCATGTTGGGATGGCGAGGAGGTTGAGACGGATACCATCACCCGACCTATCATAGCTTCGCGCAAGGTAAGGTTGATAGGCGAATTAAGCACAACTTCAAGAAACGAGAGTGGCTCCACAATATACGGAGCACTCAAGAGCCGGGCGAAGCGCCACGGAGGGCGTTCTTTGCCTCCCCATCCCGGTACAGTGAGACTTCAAGTCTCTCCCCATCTGTGAGTCGGGGAAAGAGGAAAGAAGCGAGAAGCAGCCGCGATCCAGGGGGCCCCAAAGAACAAAGCGGCAAAGGATCACGGGGCTTCGTCTCCAAAAGAAGCTTAAAGGGCCGGTGGTCACAGCGGTAGCGGCCTCCATTGCTCCTTCCTCCCCCGACTGGTGTGCTGCCCCCCTCTCAGGCCGCAGCCGCCTCATCCCCACAAGCGGTGGACATTTCTGTCCACCTTGCCTCTTCGCCCCCGGCCAGGTCTATAGTCAATATTGACTCTTCCTCAAGCATGACCACTTCCCCTTCCTCTGCTGCTGCCATGTCACCCATCACCTCGCTACCTCTGGCAACAATACCATCGCCTGTTCCCCTTTCTAGCGTGCCCGAGGCTATTACACGACACCTGCAGAGTCTCCCTCCTGAGCTCTCGCAGCTTTTAATGGACCCTGCTCTCCAAGCTGCCCTCGCCCAAGCCCTCGCAATAGCTCAGCCGTCGCAACCGCCGACAGGTCCGCCGGCCATGGAGGCCACCATGCAGATTTCCAAGGAGATGGAGGAGTTGGAACAGGAGGCTTCAAAGCCTATGGAGGAGGAGGCCGATGACTATTACGAGCAACCCGAGCAGGAGCATAGAACCATTGACGAGGTTGCTTATGAGGAAGAAGAGACGGGCTCCTCCGAGGACGGGGATGGGGAGGATGGCTCGGGCGCCGGGAAAGTTATTCAGGTTTCTGATGAGGATGTTGGAGAAGAAGCGGAACAGTCGCCACGAGGTGAGCAGGGACAGCCACCAGAGGGGCAGCCCGAAAAGGATATCACTGAGGCGGAGACCCACATTGTAAGGAGTCCCGAACCCGAGGCTGCTAAGGAGAGGAAAGAAGAAGAGGCAGCAAAAGAATAGGATCTCACTCAGATACTGACCACCAAGGCACCCGTCAAAAGCCTCGTGTTCTATCAAGACTCTGACGAAGAGGAGGATGCTGCCAGGGAAGAGGAAGAGCTTGAAAAGGAAAAGGAGGCAGAAGTCTTGCCCCTGACTGAGACAGGTGAGGGCAGCCATGATACACCCAAGGACCAATCCGCCATGCCCAACTGGCTAGAAAAGCAACTTGAAAAGACTACTCCTGTCCTGAGCGACCCGAGGTCAAGATTGGAGGCCATCTTGGCTCGATCTCTGGCCACAACGAAGAAGGAGAAGAAGCCTAAGGTCCGTTCCAGGATAACCATGGACGCTTCTGGCTCCCGGGCTGCACAGGTAGCGACGCCAACTGTTGGCCAGGATGGAGTAAGTTACAGTATCTCCACGATCAACCTAGGGACAGCCACCAGGGAACAGAAGGTCGGACATCTGGAGGAGTCAGTGGCCACGGTGGTGCATCTGATTAAGCAGGATAAGATCACCAAAGACGAGTTAAAGGCGCAGGTTGCTGCCCTAACCGACTACATCCAGCAGTGGTCTTCAATAGACGACCTCCCCACTACCTCCACGGCCGCGCCACAGCTACTCTCCAAGGAGCAGATAGATAAGCTAGAGAGGAGGAAAAACTTAGAAAAGACCACGGAGGACTGGTTCCAGCAGGTTACAAAGGTCGGAAACGTAGGGATCGGCTTGGCTGTGCAGATAGCCAACAAGTTCCTAGACTTGATTCAGTCCTTGGAGGCACGAGGAAGCTCTGCACCAACTTCCCTGCGATCTACGACTCTGCCTTCCCGAAGGTTGAGGCCATCCTTCGAATGCCAGAAAGCACGTGGGAAGAAAAGCTAGAACTGAGGAAGGAAGATCACTGGTTGGTGGACATATGGCGCAGAGATCTCATCAACCGCAAAGAGAGGATGGAACAGATCCAGGGCAGAATAGATCCGGATATTGTGTGGATCAAGGAGATCCGAGCAGAATGCGCCGAGTACCTCAAGCTGATGACGGGCCATGATATGCCCACGGTGCAATTAGATGCGGAAAAGGTCAGGTTGTATTTTGAGGAAAGGATGAAGGACGGGACAGCCGGAGATATCACAACGGACTTCTTGAGTTTCGCTGCCCGTGCCTTCGATAGATCAGAGCTTTTCAGAGATCAGGGCTCAAAATATGATGAGGACTGGAAGCGGCTAGAAGAGAATGCCAAAGAATGGAGCTACCAGGCATTGAGATGCGAGATCCTCGAGATCGATAAGCTCCAGGCCGTAATCCTCAAGCATATTGAACATGCAGCCTCCGAGGAGCAACCCGACAGCCCGGCCAAGGAAGAAGACTTCCCAGAAGAGTAGCTACAGCCAAAGAAACAACAATTAGCTACAGGACGAAAATGCAAATAGTGTCATCCACTAGATGACAAAATAGGGAAAAGACAAAAGATGTTTTTTAATTGTAAATCTATTTGGGGGTAGGTGAAACCCTAATTTGTAATGAATCGTGGCCACACAATGGAAATGAATCTTGGCCATTCATTTAGTTTTTTGGAAACTATAAATAGAGCACTCCCCTCATTTGCAAAAGTGAGAGTTAAGTTGTTGTAAAGACATGCTGCAGAAATTTATAAGAAATAGCATTGATTTGGTGCATTTCCTTGTTTTCTCCCATGTTATTTGATTCACTTCTCCAATCTTAGATGTTTAACTTAGATCTATTTGCTGTTTAGTTAGCTGTTCATGTTATTTGGATAATTTTAGGAATGCTGTTGGCTGTTCATGAAAATTCTTGCTTTGTTGATGATCCCTTAGTCCATACTTTTTGCTGTTTGCTGAAGGTAGATAGCTTTGCAAAGTTAGCCTGGACCTGATTTAAGCTGCCTCAAACACTTATCTTTAGTTCATGCATGTATATGGTGGATGAAGGATAAAAATCTGCAGCCCTTAGAAGATTGCATGATTCCCATGATACTGTGAAATCCCTGGTTAAGTGGGATATTGTTTTGAAGGAATTGTCCATTGCAGGGACTCCATTATCACTGTTCGCAGCAAGCTTTAGGCTTAGGAACTTTTCTTCCCCTTCGCTCTTTTTTCACTTTCTTTAGAAACTGAACAACACCAAGGTTCATTACACTTTATAAAGCCAAATCTAATGATTAGATGGAGTTTGAGACTGCTGTTTGAACCTATAGCCAAGACATAACTGCTTTCATGCTAAAAACTCTTTTTTCGAAGATCCAACTTCATGCTTTGTGCCCATATTTTGTGTTTCTGTAAGGCCGCCTTGTGATTCCAGCAAATCACATCAAACTACTGAGGTATCTTAGCATTGTCATGACCTGACACTCGAGAGACCTTGGGATAGTGTTCTGCAATTCGATTGTGGGAGATTGTCTTTCAAGAGAGGTAGTGCATCTACGCACTGCCTGTGTTGAGGAGTGCATAAAAACACCATCAACATTGATGAAATGAAAAGAATTTTTAGAGAAGATTCTTATATTTCCAGCAATATAAATTATGCTTTAATTTGAATTTAATAAATAATAATTATTT
>VDFB02131014.1:0-65060 GCA_007258455.2 Sequoia sempervirens
CGTGATGATAAAGCGTATCACTGACGATAATGTATCGGGAAGAGCGGTGAACGAAGGATTTGCATTGATTGAGTGTAAAATATTATCATGCAGATAGGTATATATGTCTTGGTACCATGGGGAAGTGGGACCCACAATGTTGCACACCATGTCAGTCTCAGGGATATCATATGCTGGGATTAAAAGTTGTTCCACAAGGAACTCGCACTCGGTTCGATCTTTAGGCATGTCAATCAGGGAGCCAATAGTAGCCATTGCATCAGCTGCTTTGTTCTGTGCTCTGAGAATTTGGTCAAATTGTATGAAGGTGAAATATTTCTTGAAATCATCAACCATGCACTTGTAGGGTAATAGCTTATCATCTTTTGTTAGGAATTCATCATTAACCTGCCTAATGACTAACAATGAATCATCGAAGATCCTCAAGTGAGTTATGTGCCATTGCTTTGCAATTCAAAGGCCCGTGATGAGGGCTTCGTACTCAGCTATGTTGTTGGTACACGAGAATGCTATCCTGAACAATTTTGGAATGTAATCACCTTGAGGGGTAATTAATAGAATTCCCGTGCCTGACCCATTATGAGTATATGAGCCGTCAAAATACAATATCTAGACAGGTGCTTCTGTAACTGTGAAAACTTCTTCATTTGGAAATTTAGTGACTAGAGGGTAAGTATCCACTAATGGTGCCTTAGCCAACTGATCAACTATGACTTGTCCCTTTATGGATTTGCAATCCATGTACTCTATGTCAAATTCACTTAGGAGCATGAACCACTTAGCCATGCGACCAATTAGAGTGGTTCTGGATAACATATACTTTAGTGGATCAATTTTTGCTATTAATTTGACCAGATGGCTGAGCATGTAATGTCAGAGTTTCTGTGTGCTGAAAACTACTGCAAGGCAGGTTTTCTCCATGGGAGAGTAGTTTAATTCATAGTCGACCAGTGTTCGACTGATGTAGTAGATTGCTCTTTCTTTTGATGATTCATCATGTTGTGCCAACAATTCCACCAGTGCGACTGAAGTGGTGGAGATGTAAAGTAGGAGGGGTTTCTCTAGAATAGGTGGCATCAAGATTGATGAATGAGCTAAGTATTCCTTGATCTTATCGAAACCTGTCTAACACTGTTGGTTCCATCGGAAGGTGGAGTCTTTTTTCAGAAGATGGGTGAATGACTGACACTTATCTATAAGCTGGGCTATGAACCGACAGATGGATTGCATCTTCCCTTGGAAACTTCTTAATTGTTTCAGATTGCACAGGGGTGGCATGTCCAGAATAGCTTTCACCTTGGTGGGATCAACCTCAATACCCCTTCGAGAGACTATGAAACCCAATAGTTTTCCTAATGTAACACCAAAGACACACTTTTTTGGATTTAGTCACAGCTTGTAATGTTCTAACCCTCGAAGATCATTTTCAGGATGACAGGATGCTTTGCTCAGGTTTTGGATTTTCCTAGCAAGTCATCGACATAATCCTCCATGATAATATGGATGAGGTCATGGAAGATGACAGTCATTTCCCTTTGATATGTCACCCCCGCATTCTTGAGACCAAAGGGCATAACATTATAACAAAAAGTACCCCAAGGTGTCATAAAAGCGGTCTTGTGTTGGTCTTCAGGTGCAATTCGGATCTGATTGTAACTAGAGAAACCATCCATAAGGGATAACATCTCATGTCCCATAGTCAGGTTGACCAGCATGTCAATATTGGGCAGCGGGAAGTTGTCTTTTGGACAGGCTTTGTTAAGGTCCTAGAAGTCTATACAAATCCGAATATCTCCGTTTGGTTTGGTAACATGCACTATGTTGGAGATCCACTCAGAGTAGTCAATGGGTCTGATAAAAATGACATCTAGAAGTTTCTCCAATTCCTTCTTGACTAATAATACTACCTGTGGATGCATTTTTCAGAGCTTCTATTTGATAGGCTTGGAATCTGGGCGGACATCCAGATGATGAACTACTAAAGCAGGATCTAAGCCTAGCATGTCTGAGTACGACCAAGCAAAGTTAATCATACCATCTTGGAGTAGATGAACAATGACTGAATATTCTTGTTGTGATAAAGATTTGGCCACACAGGTGATCTTAGGGTTTTCTGCAGTACCCATATTAACTTCTTGAGTTTCTTCAATTAGGATGGATGACCTTGTGGATAATTGAGTTCCCACAAAGGGAAGATGAACGTCTCCATCCTCTAGCGCCTCTTTGAGGTTTTCGCTATCAGATGCGTCATTTATTTTTACTTTTTCTCAGGAAGTGCCTTAGGGAGGTTTTCACTAGATGACCATTTTTTATTTTTCTTGTTTTTATTTTTGCGACTGGAGCGTTCATCCTCCCCCAATCCCATGAGATTGACATATGTATCCAAGGAGACATTGACAGGTGCGCTGTCACGTAGGTCCCAATCAATAAGTTCGGGACAACGAAGGGATAGGCTAATGGTAAAGACGGATAAGCAATCAAACATGGATGACAAATCTAAGTGATCAACATCATTGTACGCACGTATGATAGATTCCTCCTTGGGTATGTCTTCCAAGGGACCATTGTCCACAGTAACACTATTAGAAGTATTAGATGATGTTGTAGGGCCTTTTTGCTTTTTGTCATATCCGAAGCCTATATTCCTTGGCAGATTTGATACATCAATAGGTTGCAACCGCCCTTGCTCTTCCTTACCTAGGCCCCTGCCTTGGTAGTTATATTTTTCTGCGAACTTAGCTGACCAAGGGTATACTTCTTGAAAATATTCCTTTAGAGGTGGATCCAGTTGGGGTTCTTCACAGTATACCCACAGATTGATATCTTCTTCTGGTGCATGTGTCTTTATACTAGGAGACCAAAGAGTGGTGGTGGGGATGTTTTTAACATTAAAGGTAATGGTCTTGTCTTCTTTTGGAGTAGCCTGCGAAGGTTGGCCGTACATGTGTGGTGACGGTGGCATGATTGCTACATTTAGGGATGTATGCATTTCATATTCACCACACCCTTTGTCAATGATCTGGACTTTGGTAACTGAAGGATTAGTGGCGGGAGATGGAGTGGTCATCGTGGTGGATGGTGGATTGGAGGATGATGACTGGGATGCCCCCATTTCAACCCCAGGACAATAATGTAAATGGGGAAATGATGCTTCTAGAGCGCGACAATATTCAAATGGTTGTGGGTCGGCATAAATAGTAATCTCTTGTCCATTAACAAGGAATTTTAGGCACTGATGGTACATGGAGGGGATTACTTGCATGGCATGGAGCCATGGGCGGTCGAGGAGGAGATTATATGGTAAGTACAGATCAAGGACATGACAAGTAGTATACTGAACTACAGGTCCAACTTGAATAGGAAGACTGATAATCCCTTCAGAATTTCTTTCCGCATTATCATAAGCCTTGATTGTGATGATTTGGTTACTCAAATCTGCTTGGGTATACCCCACCTATTTTATGAATTTCAGAATGCATAGATTGAGGGTAGAGCGTATCTACTAAGACCCTTTTGTTTTATGATGACGTAGACTTCAGTATTACGTGAATGATTTGTGATTAGCATCAATAATGACTGGCATACTCGTTTTAGGTGATGTAGTTTGAAGGCAAGCCGGTGTCCCATAAGGCTTGGAGATAAATTAATGGATCAATGTCATTAGGTACATGGGTTTCCTTCGACTCTATTGAGAATTTATTGATGTACGAGAGAAGACTTAAGCAAATCCAAGATTGAGATCTAAGTAGGGGTCTTTCCTAAGTGATCAAGAATGTTGTACTGAGAGTTTACATGATTTGATTGAGTGGATGTGGAGACTGCCGGGACAGTAATGCGGGATCATCGTGTAGTAGCAACACATTGAGGACCTTTAGCTTTAACATGTATCATAGACACACAGGGTTCTACTTGCTCAATGTAATGGACAATGCCATCATAATTGAGGGGTACATTTTTATAGCTTATATTATTTGTACTGTTGTCTTGGAGATTGCTACTGGAGGTGCTTGCACCTTGATTATGGTTAGGGAAGGTGTTTTGGTATATCTGCAATTGAGCATTGGATGACAAAGCTTGACTAGTGTCGACTTTGATATCTCCTCAATCGATAAGATCTTGGACATAGTTTTTGAGACCTTGACACTTATTTAGGGTGTTTCTTTTGATTTTATGGAATTCACAATATTCATTCTCCCTAAACCAGGCAGGTTTAGGCTTGGATTCATCAAGTGGTTTGGTGATAGGGTACGTGATCAGATAGTTTACCTGTAACAACTTATTGAAGATGACACTCAAGGGTTCTCCTAATTGAGCATACTGGCATTTTCCGTTCCCTTGACTATTCTAGTTTGACTGTTGAGGAGGACGAGATGCCCCTTGTGGAACGGATATGGCATTAGGTACAAATGGTTGTTTTCTTTGGGATGTATTGGCCACCTGAATATGTTTAGTGTTAGTGACACCATCATTCACTGTATTTTTGTTCTTGTTCCAAAAGCGAGACTTATCACCGGATGGCCTTTCTCTGTCATAGTGGTGTATCTTGATGTTCCCTTTGGCATCGCGTTCGAGGATGGGTCCCTTTTCCACTATCTCAGTGAATGTGGTGACACAGTGTAACCTAAAATTATGAGCCATGTTGGGATGAGAGTTTTCCATGAAGAGTGTGACCATATCCTTCTCTTTGAGAGGGGTTTTCATTCGGCTTGCTAGTGTATGCCACCTTTGCAGGTAGGTAGCAAAGGTTTCACCTTCCTGTTGTTTCTCTGTGAGGAGATCCAATGTATCAGTGTCCTCCAAATTAAAGGAGAAGTAAGAAACAAGTTTTTCTGAAAGATTTGTAAAATATTTTATGGACCCTCATTCTAGCCCCATGAACCATTCTAGGGCATTGCTAGTCAGGCTCCATGGAAACATACGCAAGAGATAGTTGTCGTTGTGCATAACTTCCTGACATTGGGAGTAAAACTCTTGCAAATGGGCCTTAGGATCTTTGTTTCCCTTGTATCTATTGAATTTTGGTATTTCAAAATGTTTAGGGAAGGGGATCAATGAGATGGAGGGATCAAATGGATAGGGACATATGTCTTCAAATTTGAACTATTGTTTGCCAGTCCCAGCTTGAAGATCTTTTAGAGCGGCTTTGATTTCTAACAGATTTGAGTTGACTGGTGGTGTGAGAGCCAAGGATGGGTTAGATGGATACAAATGATAGGATGATGAAGGATCTTGTTGAGACAATGTCTGAAGGTTGAGGTATGGATTTTGATAGTGAGATGATGATACCCCTTGTTGGTATGCCGAGGGATTTTTTTGGTGTTGGGGTTGTTGTTGCGAGACATAGTATGAATTCGTTTGATAAAAATGTGCGGTGGGATGCTGAGGAGCTTGAATGTGATGTTGCGGATTGGCCTGTTGGTATTGAAGGTACTGCTGCGACTGTTGGGAGGCCACATAAGGTGGCTATTGGTTAGGATAATAATAATGTTGGGGATGTTGTTGATGTGATGTGAGGTGTTGCGTGGGTTGAGATGGGATGTTGTATTGTGATTGGTCTTGCAGACTTAGAATGGATGCGAGAATGGGGATATGTTATGGGCGGGAGGTTGGGACAAATTTCCTTGCGATGGGTGTGGGGGGTTGTTGTGATGAGATTAAGGGGTTATGCAGAGGTTGTTGTTGATGAGGCGACTGAGATAATGTAGAGGTGTTCTGCAACGGAGGTTGTTGGGTACCAAAGGGGACATTTGGTTGGGATGTACCTTGTGGGAGTAATGGAGGTGGTATGTTAGATTGGGGAGGTTGTTGAGATGTGTATGAAGGTGATTGCAGGTTTGTGGCCCCAAGAAGTGGAGGAAATGTGGTAAAAGGGGTGCCCCTAGCATTGATGGGAGGTTGATTTGAAAGGGGTGGTGTTGTTAGCATTAATGGTAGCAGTTGCAAAACATTTTGTGGCATGCCGTAGGCAAAAGGATCGTTGGGATCAACTGCTTGAGGAGCCCCCATGACTGAGATTGCGGGGTGTGGGGGATTGTTAACATGATACAAAACGACGTTGCCGAATTCAGGTTGATGCCAACCTTCCATTGGAGGAACATTGGGGACATATGAACTACCTGGTGCATTTTGTGAGCCTTGGGGTATGTTAGATGTGGAGTTGCCATACTTGGATAGGTCGACACTTGATGGAGGATTGACACCTTTTCCAATTAGGTGGGCCAAGGTTTCTTCCCCATGTTTTTCGAGAAGGCAATCTATCATTTGCACATTGATAGGGTTACTAAAGTGTTCCTCAAATGTAAGTTCAGGTTGGTTGACCATGTTCTCATCCCCGGGTGGTGATGTGTTTTGACCATCAATATTGGATTGTGATGATGTACGATTATGAGGATCTCGAGGGATATTCGTACCGTTATTGGGATCTTGTGAGACATTAGGTGCATTGTTGGGATCTTGAGGGATGTTTGGTTGGGAATTTTGGGCTTGTTGTTGTGCCATTTTCCTTGTTTGTGACCGGGTTTGAACGGGCATGCAAGATGATATGAGGGACAAGGATGCTAGGATGACCTTGGTGATGAAAGGATTGATTTGATTCGATGATTGATTAGCCGACAAGGATGTGGCTCAATAGGATTGATTTGGATGATTGATTCGATCGAAGTGGATTTGTTTGATGAGATCAAATTGGGTTAATTGGTAGATAATTGGTCAACCTGGATTTGATTTGGATTGATGATTGATTAATAGGATTGGATGACAGGATGAATGATAATGAACGGAATCCGAAATCGAGTTCAAGAGTGATCCTTGGTAACGCTAAGTGTTGATTAATCAACTAAAGGGTGGACATATGATAACGACATCGAATCCAACTTGAGATAGAAGTGGATTGATTGGGCTGACAAGGATGACTGACTTAGGATGGATGACAATCCTAAGTCGGTTATGATATATGACGATTAGAGACAAACACCTAGGTCAATTAGGACAACAGCTTTAACGAAGCTTAATGAAATACCGATGATCTAAAACAGGGAAACGATAACCAGAACGTGGGTTCGAAATGGGTAAATGAGGAATTTGGATGGGTGAATAGATGCTCAAATTGAGGGGATGAATGTTTAGGATGGTGAATGGACTCTTTAAACGGGTGTATGAATGTTCAAAATGGGAAGATGAATGATCAGAACGGCGAAACAGGTGCGTGAAACAGTGAAACGGGTGTCCCGAATGACAAAACGGATGATAAAACTGCTTCACCCCTGGGATGGGTCAGGTCTGCTTGTGGAGGGCAGGTCCGCCTGTTGGGAGGGCAGGTCCGCCTGTTGGACAAAAGTTGGTCAAATTTGGCTAAAACCGGCTGAAAAAGGCTGGTTCAACAATCAAATCCGCCCCTAGATGGGTCAAGTCCACCCCTGAAGGTCAGGTCCACCCCTAGACAAGTTTAAAATTGAATTTTGAAAAGATGACTAAGTCAAAGGACCCAAAACACAACAAACATCAATCAAAAGGATATGGCTGAACAAAAAATTATTGGTTTTGCACAAAGAAGACAATTCAAACAACACAATCCTAAGATTAGTAGAAAGGGGTATGGCTGACAAAGTCTTATATTCTAAGATGAACATGGTTGTTAAGGAGTCCTCGATATACACCTGGTACGTGAGGCCCAAACCGTGAACACCAACCTGTTACAAGCGTGAGTCGGGAACCTTAGCGAGATACTATAGGCTCAGACCAACTCTTCACGTCATCCTGACGCTTCGACAATTAAAATGTGGTTGGATTGAGGTACAAATTTTGCTCTTGCTCTTTTATATACCCCGCCATATGCGTGGTTGGAATCATCCCTCGGGGTGATGAAATCTCCAAGCAAGTCCCGCTAAAAAAAAGAAAAAGAGGGTGACTCCAAAGGACTTGGTAAGCTACGATTTATCGTCACCCAGGAATGCCAAATGGCGCAAGGGGATTGGATACATCAAATAGCTTACCAACAAGCACGGCAAACAAGATTAATTGACACCCCTAGTTAGACTATGTGCCTAAGTTATGCAAAATAACAAGTAGTGACTGATAAGTAACTAACCCTGCAAGATAAATTGTTAGTGAATCTTGTCATTGTTCCTCGCCAAATGTTGATTAGATGCTTGAAAATACTCAAACAAGACACGTTAGGGGGTTAGAAACACTTAAAATAGCCAAAAGGAGTGCTAAAAACTGAAATTTCACCTTCTAGAAAAAGTTGTCCATGTCAGGTCTGCCTGTTTGGAGGGCAGGTCTGCCCCTATGTGAAAAATCTGCAAAAAAATAGTTTCTGGAGTCTATGGAGGGCAAGTTCGCCCCTGGGCAAGGTTAGGTTCCCCCTAGAGGTCAGGTTCGGCTGCCTGTCAGGTCAGGTCTGCCCTTCAAGGTCAGGTCTGTCCCTCTGCAGGTCGGGTCTGCCCCTCTACAACCTACACCTGCAAAAAGTGAAAAAAATAACAAACGTGAAAGATACATACCCGTTTGTGGGTCCCACCGGGCGTGCCAGAAATGTGAACGGGGGAAAATACTTGTTAGAAAATGAGCAACAAACAAAAGAGTGCAAACAACAACTATAAACACCCTACAACTCAAGATTGGGAAAATTCTTAACTTATCAAAACAAAATGGAACCTTTTACCTTGTTGAGTTGTCTTTGGGTTGGCCCTTTGATCTTTGATGTTGTATGCTCCTTTGATGGAAAAAGATGCAAGTGTGGATTGTGAGATGGATGAAAAAATGGGTGAAAGTGGATGCAAATGCAAGTATTTGGCTAAGTATGGCTCAAGAGAAAAATTTGCAAGAGTTTGGCTAGCACAATGATCTCTTTCCTAAAATGAGAGAAAAAATGGGGTATTTATAGAGAATTTTGAATTCTCTAGAGAAATGGATGGTTGGGATTAAACCAACAAGGCCAAGATGTAGGGCTATGGTGAGTTGAGAACTCACAAGCCCTCACATCTTGACATGTGGCATGTGAAGTGGCTTGAAAAGGATGATGTGTACATGAATTGGAAGGAGAGTACATGACATGAAGGTACTACATAGTACCTTGGGATTGGGACAAGATCTCCTCATAAATGAGGTAATTATCCCCATGTGGATGAGAGGACATGTGAGGAATTAAAAATTCTTCAAATATCCACATGGGGATGAGAGAAAGAATTTAAAATTCTTTGAAATGCATTGGGGGATTAAATGTGAATTAAAAATTCACATGGGGAATGGAGTGCCTTCTCCAAAAGGAGAAAGCCTTTAGTAAGGTTGACTTAGGACACATTCCATAAATGACATGGGGATTAGGTTGACCTAATTAAGTGATTAAGGTTGTGCAAGTACTTGATTGGACAAATTAATGACAGATTAGAGGCAAGTGGAAAATTATGGAGGATGTGACCCTAATGATGAATAGGGGTGTGCACAGTTTAACCATAAATTAATTATGATTAGAAGGTTAGGTGGTTAAGAGGGATTAGAGACCAACTTGCAAAAGTTGGAGGATGTGACAATGAGAGAGAAAGTGAGGAATTAAAAAATAAATTTAAAATTCCAAGATGTAATATGACTAAATCAAATAAAGTGATATATTTATTTAATTTAGAGAGGAAAGAGGGGAAAAGTATTTATTAAATTAAATACTTTGGAAACCTTATGCAAGACATGAAATATTAATTAAATGAATGATTTAATTAATACTGACAAAGAGGATGAAGTAAATGAGTAAAGGGATGATTAAAGAGACGTCTTTGATTATATGGAAGTGGTCAAATTTAGATGTCTACAAGTCTAATGAACTAAGTTAGGACTAGTGTGCTAAGAAGAAAGTCTATGTGATAGTTGACCTCATTTGGATAATTACCCTTAGTTTCCTCTGTTATAAGTCATATAGGTGCATGAATTGTAGTAGAGATAGTAGAGGGAGATTTATTAAAAAAGATAAGGGAAGTAGTTCACAACAAGAAAAATAAAAAAACAAATTAAAACCATTAGTTGTGCACACATCACCTAAGAAAGAGTTAGTCGAACTAGACATCAAAAAGTGTGTTATTGAGTAGATACTATTGTTGAGACCCCAATACCTGTCAAGAGTCCTTAGAATAACTGTACAAAATGGTTTCTAAATTATTTCAAGAATCGTACAAACTTCAAAATGGTCCAACCCTAAGAGACCTTAAGCCAACTAAGATTATCTATACCCCTTGGGCACTTGGAACCATGGATAACGACAACAACAACAACAATAACAACAATGCGAGATTCAACATCAATGAAAGGGCATTGGCCAACAACAACCCAATTACTTTTGAATTTCCCATTGCACATCCAAAAGAGGATGTCCTTATGAAGAACATTTTGCACTCAAATTTTCCCATCTTTTGAGGTCTTTCTATGGAAAACCCGATATGTTCCTTTTTGAATTTGACATTTTATGTCACAACTATGATTATCATACCGAGGCACAAAAGCTAAAAAAAATTCTGGCTACTCTAAAGGATGCAACATTAAATTGGTTTATGGGACTAGGACGAGAAATAATTCATAGTTGGGACGATATGAAGAACAAATTCTTGGAGAAATACCAAGAATACTATAGGACTAAAGAAATATGAGATGAGATATTTCGCATCATGCAACATGAGGAAGAAACTTTAGAAGATTATTTGGAACATTTCCTATTTTGTCTACAAAGAACCAGACACAAGGTTGAACCATGACACTGTAAAAATACTTTTCCTTAGGGGAATTAGAGATGATTTTTTGGATACTTTAAATCTAATGGGGGGAGGTGATATTTCTAAAATGAGGTTTGATGATATTTGTGATGTGTGCAAGAACTATTCAAGGTCTACTCACTCACCTAGGTGGTATGTAGGGAATCATGTTTCTTCCAGAGGGACATATGGAGTTATAAAACGAGAATTGGGTACATTACTCGAAGATCTTAAGACCAACCTACTTAGCCATATGGGTAAGTAGATAGATACTTTGTATACACGAAGGAAGTAGGAGGAGGCAAAAATATCCTTAGTCGTCTTTTGTCATGTTTGTTGAAAAAGGCATAGCGGTGAAGAATATCCATATAACAGAACAAAAATATCTTCTCTAGAGGAAGCAAGTAGGGACACTATTGTAAAACCTCTTCCTATAGGTATGATTGAGGTAGAATACATAGATGATCCCATTTAATTCATGGCCCAACGAAGGCCTTGGCAACCAAGAGCAATGCCCCCAATCTATTATCAAGCAACACCCCAAAGTACTTTTCAATAAAGTTCTTTCCCAAACGAACTTGGATGGTATGGAGGTTGGAAACAACCTCCATACTATGCACAATGGACTCAACAATATCCCCATGCTCCACAATCATGGTGAGCAACACCACCAGAATGCCCACAATACCAATCATTCCCTCCATATCCACCACCTCTAGCAATAAATCCCTATCAACAATCCCAACAACTCCTGCCACCTGTTCCATCATCATCTAATCAACCATCTAGTTCAACTCAACCTCCGAAAGCCACGCCTATGCCCACACAACCATCACCTAATCTGAATAATAAGGTGGCTCAACCAGTTTATAACAATGAAGTGGCATGATTTATGACTTATCCTATCAATGCATTGGAAACTGATGGTGTACACCTAAGGTCAATAAAGAATCTCCAAGGGGCAACTATCACAGAAGTAGAGGATCCTCCAGTTGAAGCAAAAGAAGAGCAACCAAGGCCCCCATTTCCTGATAGGTTGCAAGAGCAACCAAAACCACCAGAAACATCTCAATCAGATTTTGATTTTATTAATGAGTTATGTAATGTTAACATTAAAATTCCTTTGTTGCAGGCTATTTGAGATGTTCCAGTGTAAACCAAAGTAGTCAAGGAACTTTGTGGGAGAAAATAACAGATTAGTGGACAATTAGTGGATTTGATGTTGGGGAGGATCTTGGTCCCTAAGTATACAGATCCAGGGAGTCTAATGATAAAGGTACGTATTAGTGATGTAGTCATTCCAAACACACTTGTGGATCTAGGAGTGGCTACAAATGTAATGACTAATGAGACTAAGGAGAGACTAGCCCTTCAAGGACTAAGACCTACTCCAATGGTCTTACAAATGGCTAATCACTCCCTTGTAAAACTAGGAAGTATGATTGAAGACACCATTATTTCTATCAAGACTTGGGTGTATCCGACATATTTCATGATTTTGCAACCAAAGATTAAGTTGGGGGGTATCCCTTAATTTTAGGAAGACCTTGGTTAGCCACTACTATTGCTTTCATTAATTGCAGGTTTGGTAACATGATGATTTTGAATGGGGAGAAAACTAAACAACTGATGTTGTACCCTCCAACACAACCATTGTTGGAAACTAAGGATCCATTATGGATCGATAGTGATTTAGAAGAGTCTTTACCTATTTTTACAATAGATCAAAGTAGGGAATTTGAGGATATATCAAAAGACACTATTATTAATAATTTCTTGCAAAATTATTATTTGGTTGATAATGTTTTAGAGACAATGATTTTTCCTATGGGCATAAGTGATAATTGTCCGTTTGGAAATTTTCCACTAGTTACCTGTGAATATAAAATTTATCAAGCTCCCTTTGAGTTTTGTTTTTTTCTAAGTACCGGCCCATGTCTCAAATAAACATCATTGACCCTTTTTGATAAATGACCACCGACCTCCGCCATGGTTCCACTCAATGCTCTCTGAAGGGATTCTTCCCTTCACTTTTCAAATGACCCTCGCCATGTTTCCATGTGTCATCGCCGCACATGCTTAAAGGATGCTTCCCTTCACTTTTGAGTCAAGCCCCTGACCGTGTGCCATGTAGCCTTCATCCGCATATGCTTTAGTGGACCCCATAGTCAACGCTAATGAAAAATAATGCTTCCACGTGTCTTCCTAGTGCAAGCCTTCAACAACAAGGAGGAGGAATGAACCACGGGCTGCGAAATGCTTCCACGCGTCTCTTTAGTGAGTACTTGTTCAAAGAAAAGGATGGAGCAAACTATGGGCTACGATATGCTACCGTGTGTTCTAACCGCCTATACTGGGTGGCGACACTTGTTTGCACGAGACTATACCGGGACCACTGCCATCATTCGTAGGAGATGCACCTGGATGGGGAGCGACCACATGCTATGGCCCGAATATTTTTTTGTTACAACAGTCAAGGGGAATCATTGCTACTACATTATTGCTCAGGATACCAAATATTTTAGTTATTGATCGCTAGGCGGTTGGAATGCTCACTATATATACTGCTCTTTGCTTCTCAGGAGGCATTCCACGAGTTAGAGAATTGCAAAAAATACAGAATTTTAGAAAGACACTAGGCCTTTTTATTGTTATTAGATTAATGTAGAAAGACTCACAGACTATGCCATTGTTTGGCTTTTCTGTTTTTCTTAAGCTATTTGATTAACTTTATACTGTGCCATTATTGTTTGAATGGTTCATTTGTAGAACTTCTATAATTTTAATGCAAGTTTGCTGGTTTAGATCATGTCTTTTGACTCCTCTTTTCAATGAATGGGTGTGAAAATTATTTTATGTCATTGAATGCACTGTTCATGCTTCAATCTTTAATTTCTATCATTTTAGGACATAGCAAATTGCTGAACAAGCCATTAGATTATATCCAAAAGATAGATTTATCGTGCCTTTTATCTAAATTTTGGCACATCGCCTAAGTTAGATCCTTTATTTGTATATATCTGCTTCCTTTTCCCTTTCCAAACCCCAATTACAGAAGAAGTTGACTTCTTTAAACACTCGAAGGTCACTCAGTTTAGCGCAATAGGTCCCCCATAAATTGAGTTTCCCACAGAGGGTTGTTACCTTGCCGATTTTTGGCATCAACAATTTTTCTTTTTCCTGGCACGCCTGGTGGGACCGCTTCAATGAGTCTAAATTCAAAAAGGGCGTATGAGCCATCGGCCTATAACTAGATCCCAAACAATAAATAACCCTGGTTTATTGGTGCCACCATTAGGGATAGTACAACCCACGACCCAATTAGTGAACATTCTGCTTCCTCTGCCCTTTCCGCTAGCCATGTTGCCTACTGCTAAAAAAAATTATGTGGCATGGGACACTGTAAGTACTCTTGTTGCACTAGTAGCGCCTACCATTTGGGCCGCTATCTCGGTCTCGGCCCTAAAAACTATACCTAAATTCACCGGAGATGGCTCAAGAACACCATTCGAACATCTACAAGATGTTGTAGATGTATGTCTAGTACACAGTGCTACAAACCAAAATATAGCACTAAGGTTGCTCGCCGCCTCTTTCAGAGGCAAGGCACTAGATTGGTACCAGACACTGCAAGCAAACACTATCAATACTTGGGATGATCTTGGAGATCCTTTCTATCAAATATTTTTGAATGAAGGAGACCAGTCCTCGCTATATTATCAATTGTCTACCATAAAGTGAGCCCCACACGAAGCCATGACTGACTTCAATGCCTGATTCCGTACAAGCTGGCAGAGAATTCAAGTTGATATCTGCTCGCCGCCCGAGCTGGTGTTCATGTTCTACTTGAAATCTATCAACCCCAACATCTCCATGATGATCCAGTCTTTGGGCGGGACCACACTACCGGGTGCCTACAATGTTGTTGTCAAGGCAAAGAACAATTTGATAGATGTCGGGAAGTTGCCACCCCGACCCATCATTCCTATATTTTCAGAAATATCGGTTCCTGCTAAGGAGATGCATTCTGCCAGCACGCTGAATCCTCCTCAATATATGTACACATATCTGAATGCACCACAAAACGTTGCTTCTACATTTGGCTCTTCGAAGGAAGAGATGAGCAAGTTCAAAGAAATGTTGCGGACTATTGTCAATGAAATAATTGTCATCAAATGGAATTGGGCTGCCCCTCTGAAGTCGAGCTATCAAAATTATCAAGGTGGGAGACCTTCTTATCAACATAACCAATTCCAAGGGGGCGCTTGCACGAATCCACAGGCACAAACAAAAAAACAAATAGTATCAGTGTCTTCTTTGTTGCAGAGTGCTAACCTAAGCTCGAGTAGAGAGCTGACAACGGGGAAAAATAATTTAATTGATGACACCAACCCCTGGTGCTTCCCTTGCAGTGACTCACATATGCCCCAAAACTGCTCGCGTGATAACCTACAACAAAAGGTGGCAAAGTAGCGCAGCTAAGGCGTGACATCAGACCAAGGAGGTTATGTGTATACCTCTTCACAAATGGACAATGCGGTGCTCATCGCACAAATGCAAGGGATGTCACTGGAGCAAGAAGCGAACATTGCTCCTGACCATACGCTCTTCTCATGGATGGAAGAGGAAGAGGCAGTGTTCACTAATGATGCATCCACAACTAAAACACCACAAGTACAGTCTGATTACAACACTCGCTCAAAGAGAAGATTCATGGGTGAACTAGTTGTCCCGCAACTAGTCAGTCCGTAGCCTAAAAGAGCTTCCGACCAAACGCTTAGTACCTTCGTAGTGGTGCCACAATGTCCGCCGCGAAGGGAAATTGTTATAACAAGAGCTAAGGAGCAAAAACCTCTGAATCCACCATTGTTCAATGTGGTGGAATAATTGAAAAAATCATCCGTCAATGTGTCTCTATGGGATATCTTAGCCATTCTGGAACATAAGACATTACTATAGAAGGCTCTTCGGGAGGATCCAATCATTGAACCAAAGGAGCAATCGCTCAAAGGAAAGGTTGTTGATCAATCACCTCTTGCCAAAGTTCTCACAAATAGCACAATGGAAGCCCCTACTGAGGTAAGAGATAAGCTGAAGTCTAAACCCTTCTTCTTAACTCTCATTATAGGGGAGAAATTATTACATAATTCCATGATTGACTTCCGTGCTAGCACCACAGTTATGCTGAAATAGATAGCTGAAGCCTTAGGACTTAGCTATGAGCCTTTAAAGAGGGGGGTTATGCAACTTGATGGGAATAAAGTTGATACTGTAGGCCTCATCAAAGACCTCCCATTGACTTTGTTCGCTTGCCCCAGTATCACAGTCTTGCAAGACACTGTGATCATAGATGTCCCCCCTATGTTTGGTCTCTGCCTATTTTGGGAGTTTACTTAAAAAATAGGCGGGTATCTTTCTTTGGACTGGTCACATTTGATCCTAAGGACCAAGCATGGAGCTAAAATGAAGATATTATCCGAAGCTCTGCATTCAGAACATGTGGCCGATGAAGCCATGATCAAATTTGAGGCCACTCATACCTCTATCACCAAACAAGAAATGTATTGCATTGAGCTATTGGAAGATGAAAAAGTGATCGAAAATCTGACCGATCAAGAAGATGTTCTCTTGAACGAACATATAGATATTGATCCGTTTGGAAACTACCATGCTACCGGGTTGGGCACCTATGTCATCTACGATGAAGATCAAGTACTCCTAAAGGTCGTCAAATAACCTAAGAGCGGTCAAGCTTCAGAGCTATGGATGCTTCACTTCGACGAAGCAAGGTGCAAGGTTGGCACAAGAGTCGAGATATGTTTAATATCCCCACACAATGAAAAGACACTGAGGTATTTCCACTTCCAATTTGTTTGCTCGAACAATGAAGCTGAATATGAAGGATTGGTGTAAGGTTTAAGCCTTGCAGAGCAAATGGGCATCATACATCTAATGGTGTTCAGAGATTCTGAACTAGTAGTCAATCAAGTTTGGGGAATTTATGTGGCCAAGAATGTTCGCGTGTGATCCTATAGACACCAAGTTTGGGATCTGATTGAAGGCTTTGAAGCCTTCAACATTCAAACGGTGCCTAGAGAACAAAATACAGATGCGAATCGCATGGTAGCAATCAAATCCCAGTTTGATCCTGCTTCCGACCCCATTCACAATAAACACTTTGTACAAGTGATAGCCCGACCAACCATTCAAGACAATGACCAAAGCTGGCAAGTGTTCGACAATGATGAACACATTGCCTCATTCATCCAACAGTCAGGAGAATTTGCTGACCAACTCCAACTGAAGATCGCCGAAGCTTATGAAGGACAAATCATTCAACCAAAATCCAACAAGCTTCCAAAGGGATTGGTCACTCTCAATTTTTTTTTGATTGTGACGATGCAAGAAACGATAAGAGGAAGTTTGTAGCAAACAAAGGTGACTATGCGGATCTTCAGGTCAAAGATGGGAGGAAGCTCAAAGTCGGGAAAGATGTCCCACATTATGATAAAGAAAGGCTCATCAACTTTTGCGAAATATATGAAGGAGTGGTGGCCTAGTCATATGATGACCTCAGGGGATATGATCTTGATATCATCCAACATACAAAAGAGCTGGCGAAAGGCACAAAACCAGTTTTCCATTTAAACAGAGGCTAGTGAATCCCAAGAGTGAAGCGCTAATGGCGCAAGAATTAACAAAGCTAATCCAGTTGTAGATTGTCTTCTCAATCAAGCATAGCACGTGGGTATCCAATCTAGTCCTGATCTAAAAGAAGAATGTAGATATCCATCTATGTGTGGACTTTCGAGACCTAAACAAAGCATCCCTGAAGGATCATTACCCGCTACCTTCAATGGAGTCAATCCTGCAGATAGTGGTAGGATCAGAGATGTTTTCCCTGTTAGATGGCTTCTCTAGTTACAATCAGATCTGGGTGAAAGAGGAGGACAACATAAGACAATGTTCACTACCAAGTGGGGAATGTTCGCATTCGCTAAGATGTCGTTCGACCTCTTAAATGCAAGAGCCACTTTCCAGCGGGCAATGGAAATCGCTTTTAGTGAACTGATCAACAAGATTATCCTAATCTATTTGGATGATTTGACAGTGTTCTCCAAGTCCAAGGATGATCATTTTGATCACCTTGAAATGGTTTTTAAGAAATTCCAGGAGTTCGGGATATCCTTGAACCCAAAAAAATGTGTCTTTGAAGTACCGCAAGGAAAGCTATTGGGGCACATAGTGTCCAAAGAAGGAATTTCAATTGATCTCGAGTGGGTGAAAGCAATCAAAGAGCTTCCCCTTTCGGTCAACAAGAAAGGCGTCTAGTCCTTCTTGGGAAAGGTAAATTTTGTTAGAAAATTTATTTTTGACTTTGCAAGAATAATTAGGCCAATCACCTTGATGTTGAAAAAGGATCAGACATTTAAATGGACAAAAGAAGCCAGAGAAGCCTTTGAGAAAGTCAAGGATGCTATTTCCTCCACTCCTGTGCTGGTCAACCCAGACTTATCAAAGGACTTCATAATGTATGTATTCAGTAGCAAGTCAAGCATTGCTACTGTCTTAACTCAAAAAGATGATGAGGGCAAAGAAGAACATCTGATAGCATTTCACTCCCAGACCCTGAAGGAATATGAGACAAACTACAACTTTGTAGAGAGGCAAGTGTTTGCAATAGTAAAGGGACTCAAGAAGTTTTGCCACCTAATATCTTGCAATAAGGTGATTGTTTATGTTGTGCATTCCAATGTACGTGAATACATCATGGAAGGAGAAATCACCAAGAAAAGAGCCAATTAGATCACCAATATCTTTGAATATGACATTGAGGTCAAGCCTAAAAAGAACATTCGAGGAAGAGGACTGTGCGAATATCTTGTGCACGATGAAGAAATGGTCACCGAAGAAGAGTAGCCGGAGGTATTCCTAACGAACGAGTCAGAGTTTGAAGGTTGTTGGCTGGTGGACAGAGTGAGGTTTATGCACACATGAAAATAGCCGCCAAGCCTTCCTTCTCAGAAGAGAAGATTCTACTGATTGCAGAACAACATATATGCACTCATTGAAGGAGTTCTTTTCAAGAGGAACTTCAATGGTGTTCTATTGTGGTGTGTTACCACAGAGCAAGCAAAAGGGATCCTCAACACTTTCCATAGCAGTCTCATGCGCAAGCATTTCTCTGCAAAGACCACCGCCATCAAAATCATGTGCACTGGGTACTTTTGGCCCACGTTGTTTAACATCTCATATTCCTTGGTTAAAACTTGCAAGGAATGCCAATTCTTCGCAAGGAGAAGGAAAAATTATGCTATGCCCCTCAACCCGATAGTAGTTGATGATCCATTTGCACAATAGGGTCTTGATTTCATCAGAATGATGAATCCCACCTCTAGCACAAGAAATAAATGGATTATGATGGCAACATACTACTTTACTAGGTGGACCAAAGCCGTACCACTGAAGAATGCGAAAGAGGCAGAGATAGTGGACTTCTTTGAGGAACTGGTGACGAGATTCGACCCACCCAAAACCATCATCTCCAACAACGCCAAAGATTTACTAGGCTCTAAGGTATGTCAATTCAAACTCACGCATGACATATTCCTTAAAACATCATCAAACTACTACCCGCAGGGGAACGACTTAGCCAATTTGACGAACAAGAATCTGGTTTGACTCCTCAAAAGGATTGGGTTGGAGCACTAAAGGGAATGGCATAAAAACCTTTGAGCAACGCTCTAGGCAGATCACATAACTCCTAAGCAAGTCCTCAAGACTTCGACGTATGAGCTAGTATATGGAAAAGAGGCGCTATTTCCTATCTCCATGGAGATTCTAGCGCTGCAATTGCTAAAATCTCTCGAGGTGTAACAAAACGGCGCAATGGAGGTGTGGCTAGCCGAGTTGTTGGAAGTGCAAGAGAAAAGAGAAAAGTCCCTAATAGCCATGACTAACCGCCAATAGGTGGTTAAACGGTGGTTTGACAAGAAAGCATCTGACCAAGGTCTAAAGTGCAGAGACTTAGTGCTAAATTTTAATGAAAAGGCTGTGAAGCCAGGTCAGCACGGGAAGTTTAACAGCCTTTGAGAAGACTCATTCAAAATAATTCAATGCAAGGAACATAATGCATTTGAGTTAGAAGACATGGAAAAAGAAGCACTGGGAATTCCGGTCAAAGGAATTCACCTTAAATTATTTAATTAAGCTTATATATCCTACCGATGTAAATATGTTTATAGTGTTTTTTTCTTTCCTTCCCTTTTGTTTTTGTTGGCCGGTTTTTTTTTAATTTATTTTATGGTTCGAGGCAAAGGAAAACAAGTAACCCATTATTGCAGAGAGCAGGGAAAATAAATTCATAGCTCAAAAGACAGAAAGAATCAAACACCCACATGTAGAATTGAATTGAACACATATATGCTGAAAAAGAAAAGATAACCCATATTGCAGAATCTAGAGGAAAATAAAATGAGATGATTATATAAAGCTATATTTTCATTATATATATATGCTTTAGTATTTACATTGCCAAAATGGCTCAAGGGCCACACTTCTAAAGTATATAGCTATATTCTACTTCCTTTTCATATATTCTATGGTAAATCTTTTTTTAAGGCGTATATACAAAAAATAGACTGATTGATATGAGTTTTTAAAAGCAAAAAGAAAGTAATAGGGAGGTCTTCAATCCACGACATGGGTGGCAGTAATAGACGCATCAACAACAACATCCACAATTTCTTCGTCGATGGGGGCAACATCAGGAGCAACAATATCATTCATGGGAGCAATGGCCAGCAACGGAGGGAACACTAGGTTCTTGAAATTCGTGTACCAGTCAATATCATAGAATGGCACAACATTGTATATGCGGAAGAGGAAGTGACAGGCATGAGTGACCCTTTGATGGTGCTCATTTTGCGACTAGAGGCGAAAGCCACTTAGGAACGGTAGCCATGGTACGACTGCGTCCTCTTCAATGAATCTCCTGAGGTCGCTTGCGGTTGGAATGCCTCCACGGAATGCAACATTCGCCACTACCTCTCTGAGGTCGTTCAGGTAATTCTTTGGAAAAAATTCTTTAACCAGATGCATAACCAGTGGCTTGGGAATTGCAATATCAAGTATAGAGGCAATAAAGTGTGAGCACACATTAATGTTAACTCAGTATTTATCCTCGTATTCAAGGAAATCACGTCCCAAAACCCATTTCATGGCTATGATAGCCAATGATTGTTTATTCTTTATCATCCTTTTCAGGCACCTAATTGAAATCTTGCCTAAAATTTCGTCTGAGACTTATGAGAAACTAGCCTAATTGGGGTATTCATGCTGACATGCGCTCTGCAACTATCTTAGAACTATCTCTACAAACTGCCTAAGTCTAGCCTATGAAAATACTACACAATTGCTAACGGTAAACTGTTAAGCCAATTACCTATTACCAACTATGCTCAAATCGTTAAGTGTGATTTCGCTACTGCCTAGGTGCCTATTTATAGAAAAAGTGAGGAAATGCATGGTAATTTGCTTACCATAAACGTGATGCTAATCAAGTACCAACTTAAAATTCGTGCCAGGGCTTGCTTGAATTTCTCACCCAACTGCATCTGTTGAGTACGGCTTGCTGTGTGCAAAGCTAATAAGGGCTAATTAATTAGTATAAGTTGTTGGCAGTAATCAACGGTGTTATGCATGGCCAAATACCGAGGTGTCATTCTCCAGGTGTTTTGTGAATTCCAAGGCTGAGTTCATATCTTTTCAAACACTGATCGCATCTTTGGCTTAATCATTCCTTTTGGGATATTAATTGCCAACACATATGAACGCTTAAGCTGCTAGCAAATCATCAGCTCAAGTTCTAAGGAAATCGAGTTGTACAACATGGTTGCTAATTGTAATTATGAATTCTTGTCATTTCAAAATGGCAAGTGATTCATTTTGCACAAGCCAAAAGGTTGGTGGTATATGCCAAATTAAATGCAAAAAAAGGTAACTCTCGTCTACCACCTTGAGAAAAAATAGCTAAGTGTTGCATGCGAAATGTTTAGGCACTTAAAAGGATTTTTCAAATACGCTACTTAGAGTGAAAGAAATTTCTAGTGCACAACCAGAGCTAAGGTAAAATTGTAGAGAAGTTCAAGCTAAGTAGAAGCTCCTCGCAAAGAGAAAATGGAAGAAAGTTCACAGAAAGAGGCACAAGGGGAGGAAACGCGAAACTTATTTAAAGCTACGTGAGCAAGATAAGCCGTCAATGTCTTCGACTACATTTCTTATGCCATGCCTAGTATTTTAGACAAGCCAAAGTGGGCGAACACATAGGAACTGGAAAAGCCCAAAAACTATAGAAACCAGGCCCTAATCAAGGAGGACTGGGATAATATTCATGATCCCAATCTTGCAAATAACCCTAAGTCTTTGAGGGAAGTGACCTGCGAAAGGATGAAGGTATCCAAACACTCGTCGTCAATGACACAGAAGGTATGGCTTAGTGGGCTCCCACAATATATGGTCTCATCTATTCACTATTGCCCAAAATTAGTCGATGTGACCATCAAACATTTCAACCTGAGCACCAACATTATTGAGGGCCAGACTGTGAAGGTTAATATTAGCCCGAGAGCTATTTGGAATATGCTGTGCATTCCTAATCAAAGTTGCAGAGAAGAAAAAATAGAGATATTCACTCCTACAAAGTGGGAAAATATATGGAAAGGAAGGGAAAAGGCTCTAGACTTTTATAACAAATAAACCAAAAGGATTGAGGCAGACCACCAGAAGCCACCAAAGATCCCGACGTAGCATAGTGCTTTCGACACAGACTTGCAAGAGGCCTTTTCAATGTTGGCATTTGTTTGCGGTCTAGACATCAACAAGGAAGTGCATGCATTGCAGCTGGGCCCGAGATTCCAGTTTCACAGGCAATACTCTTTCTTTTGATGTGATTTTGTAGAATACCTCGTTGAGGAAATGATAAGGCAAATAAAGGATTACCAAACTGAACGAAAGTTTAGGTTTCCTTCCTTTCTTGCCCATATGTTTTTGCATCAAAACCCTGATTTCTTTAATAAGCGTGTGAAGTTGGCTATTTTTGATGAAAGGAATAGAAGGAAGTCGATTTCTATCTGGACTCCTCTCCTCTCTTCCACTTTTGGCTATTATGCACTTTTAGATTATTTCTTGACTCCTATTTTGCAAGATTTGCAAGGAGAGGATGGTATTAACCGATTCACTAAGGTGCAAATAGGGTATATGCAAAACTTCATTCCCAGATATGACTGGTTTTTTAGAGCAGATTTCACATTCATCCAGATGCAAGGCTTCACCAAAGAACCATTCCTCCTTTTGGCATCCGTTACAAATCAAGTGCTATCCCTTGAAATGTTCCGATAGGCATGCATTATTGATGTTACCTTATGCGAAGGAAAAGCCAAGAGGAAGGGATTTTTCACCTATCCAATAAGATTCAAAACAGTGGCCATGAAAAAGAAGCAGACACACCCGCTGTTGTAAGATAAGTTGGCTCATCTGGGGTTGGTAATGATCTGTGACAAATGGAGTTACAACCCTTTCAATGATCTACCATATGAGCATATCAAAGTAATTCACAATTCTCGACCTTACTGGGAAAAGTGGCACAACCCGCTGGAGGATGAAGATGAATTATTGGTTGACCTAATCCACATTCCTACAGATGATAGTAGACCACCATGGAATAAGTTCTACTTCGTTGTGGCAGATTATGATGAGAAGCGCAAAATGGGATCCACCCTGTTCAATAAGTTAAGAAAAGAAGAAGAATGGAGTGTGGAAAGAATCAAATTCTTCTGGGTGTATCACCAAGAGACAAAAAAACTTGATGCCCCTTATGGTAGTGTGAAGGATGATGAACAATTTGATAAGTTGTGGGATGATGAGCATCTGGATTCTGACCCAAGCGCTAGTGAGGGTAATGACTCCAATGAAGAATTCGAAGAGCAGGAAAAAGAGGAAGCCGAGACATCGACGTCTTCCGCTCAACAAATGAGAAAGTCCATAGGGAAGCCTACCTATGTCACTTCAAATGTGTGATTGAATATATCAAGAGCCTCGTAGACACTCACCTGGGCCTCAAAAACAACAAGAGTGTCCCAACAACAACGACCAAAGATTGTAAAGACGGGGAACTCCCCGACCGCTAAACGATAGTGCACAAAAGCTATTATGGGAGAAAGTTGACAAGAACCCACTGCAAGCTAGGTGCTCACAACAAGTCAAGAGTTTGAAGTAAGTGAGGAGCCAGCAACAAGCGAAGAACCGCCATCATCCAGTCAGCAGGTAATGTTTTCTCCTTCTTTTCTTACTTCTTAATCTTTAGTATCCTTTGCTATCTCCACAGTGTCCCTCACTGCAACTGTTGGCCCTTCCTTTTCCACCTCTGCTACAATGATAGCTGAGGGTTTCCCCCATTTCGCCCAGATAGGGCCATTTATCTTAACGCCTCTGCAAACCCTGACACCAGCCGCCACTGCCTAATCTCTCCTCGCCTCTCTTTCTGCAAGCTCAACAGCCATTGGTACCCTTATTGCTACTGCTGCCTTAGGTATGACCCACTATGCCCAGTAAATGAACTCTACAATGACTACCCCATCACTGCAACAATTGATGAGCCCTTTCACCGGTTCGCAAACCGAACTTTGGCATGTTCCTTATTTCTCCCCAAAGACTGTTACTCTCCAACAGAGGAAAATGCAAGGGCCTGCTACACTTACATTCCCTTTTTCCCTACCTCTTGGTGCACCCTTTGCAAGCAGGATAGTTCGGTCACCATCCCAATTCATAGCACAGGGTGATGCTACAAAGGAAGCATGGGGCCGAGGAGCCGAAGGAATATAGTGTTTACAATGAAGCGTAGGAAACACTAAATTTTGCCACCATGTACCAAATGTTGTCAAACCACAAGGGGAGATGTTGCCAAATGATTACAAAATGTGTATGCTGTGGGACTCAATCTGAGAGTAGCCCGACTGTAGGACAAGGTAGAACTCATGGAGGAAACACAACGGGTGGTGATGAATGACTTCCTCCGGTCCGACTACTAGCTAAAGAAAAACGAGGAGCTGAAGCTTGTGAAGGAAATGGCCAGTTTCCTAGAGACGAGGGAGAAATCGTTGGAAGCAGAAGCTGTGCGCTTATTAGAGAAAACAAAAATAGTAGAGTTGGAGCATAATAAACTCCAAGAGGAACTCACGAAGTCCTAATCCATTGATCCCACCCTAATCAACGAGCTGCAGATGAAGAACCAAGAATATTAAAGCTAATTGGCCCTAGCAGAGCAAAATCTGCAACAAAAGGATGAAGAGCTAGCATTTTAGCATGCTCAACATGAGAAAAAATTAGAACAGAAGGATGCAGACTTTGAGGGCCAAAAGGCCTAATTAGAAAAAAGAGCTCTTAGAGATGAAGTATTCTCTTGACGCAGAGTTGGCAAACCACAGCCGAGCCGAGGAGAACTGGTCTAAGGAGCTAAGTCACATTCAAGAACAACTTGCATCTGCAAACAAGAGGATTGTGGAAATGACACAGGATTTCAACTCAAAGGATGCGAAGATCGCCCTTTTAAAGAGAGTCCCCAGGCCCCTACTTCCCAGCTAGACCTCATTTTAGTAGCTCAACAACTATATGTTTCATATTGGGAAAAGGTCAAGTCTTTTTTCCTGATGCTACAACCAACACTCTAGTTCATGTCACAGGCAACAAGCTTGAGCCGGGAGGTCCGCGGAGCCATTGATTCGTTTCCGCAATTCATCACAGAAAGAGTTCCGAAGGAAAGGAGGCTACTAAATAAGCTATACATGGTATCGAATGAGGACCTAGCAATGACAGGGATTGAGGATTGGAAGGTTGCTACCATAACGACGAATAAATTCATCCATTACCACTCAACCATCCTTCATGCGAACACATGTGTAGCTACTTTGGGCCAGACTATGGATAACATGTAGGAAAATTTATCTCGACTAACTGAGATGGGCATCCCATCCCCATTCCTTGAAGATGAGTCAGTCACCACAGCTAAGCAAATTGTAGAGAAAATTGAAGAGAAGGAACAAGACCCAACTGCTTTCCAGAGTTTTAGCCAACCTCCTATTGCAGCAGATATCGAGGGCGTCATTCATCCGATAGCTCGACTGCTTTTCCAATGAGTCAGGGGCCGGTTTACCTAAAGTGTTTCCTTATAAAGAAATGCTGGACCTAAGCAGAGCGTAGGAGAATTTGTGTGATATATTGAGACCATCCGAGGCTGATTGGCTGCCTTTGCAGACCACTCTTTCTAAGCTTTGATGTCGTCGCCCAATGGAGGTAGGCTCTAGTCTTCAAGCCAGAGAAAAATTTGGGTTCCTCGTTCCTCAAGTGAAACTCCCCTTGTAGTCGCCAAAATTTGTGAATATAAAATTCATCAAGCTCCCTTTGAGTTTTATTTTTTGCTAAGTATCGGCCCATGCCTCAAATAAACATCATCGACCCTTTTTGATAAATGACCGCCAACCTTCGCCACGTGTTCGCTCAGCGCTCTCCAAAGGGATTTTCCCTTGTTTCCACGTGTCATCATCGTGTAAGCTTAAAGGTTGCTTCCCTTCACTTTTGAGTCAGGCCCTTGACCGTGTGCCACGTAGCCTTCATCCACATATGCTTTGGTGGACCCCACAGTCGGTGCCAATGAAAAAGCACGGTTCCACATGTCTTCCTAGCACAAGCCTTCAACGGCGAGGAGGAGGAATGAACAACGGGCTGCGAAATGCTGCCACATGTCTCTTCGGTGAGTACTTCAAAGCAAAGGATGGAGCGAACTATGGGCTACAATATGCTGCAGCATGTTCTAACCACCTATACTGGGTGGTGACACTTGTTTACACGGGAGTATGCTAGGACCAATGCCATCATTCGCAGGGGATGCACCTGGATGGGGAGTGACCACATTCTATGGCCAAATCTTTTTTTGTTACAACGGCTAAGGGGAAACATTGCTACTACATCATTTCTTAGGATACCAAATATTTTCAGTTACTGCTCGCTAGGAGGTGGGAATGCTCACTATATATACTACTCTTTGCTTCTGAGGAGGCGTTCCATGAGTTTGAGAATTGCAAAAAATATAGAATTTTAGAAAGAAGCCAAACCTTTTTATTGTTATTAGATTAATGTAGAAAGACTCATAGATTGTGCCATTGTTCGACCTTTCTATTTTTCATAAGCTATTTGATTAAATTTATACTGTGCCATTATTGTTTGAATGGTTCATTTGTAGAACTTCTATAATTTTAATGCTAGTTTGCTAGTTTAGATCATGTCTTTTGATTCCTCTTTTCAGTGAATGGGTGTGAAAATTATTTTATGTCATTGAATGCACTGTTCATGCTTCAATCTTTATTTTCTATCATTCTAGGACATAGAAAATTGCTGAATGGGCCCTTAGATTGTATCCAAAAGATAGATTTATCGTGCCTTTTATCTAAATTTTGGCACATCGCCTTAGTTAGATCCTTTATTTTTATATATCTGCTTCTTTTTCCCTTTCCAAATCCCAATTATAGAAGAATCTAGGTTCTTTAAAAACCTGGAGGTCACTTAGTTTAGTGCAATAGGTCCTCCATAAACTAAGTTTCCTACAAAGGACTATTACCTTGCCAATTTTTGGCATCAACATTAGTAATTCATAGTCTATTAAGCATTTTATTACTTTGCATCAATTATTCCCGCATACTTGTATATACAGTCCATTTTTGATATTTGGTAATTTTGACCCATTTTCATCTAATTCACAATTACTTGTTGTAAATACCCTTGTACAACTCAAGCCATGGAAATTTTGCCTAGAAAAATGCTTAACATAAATCCCAATTTGAGTGCCTCACAATTAGAAGACCTTATTGCTATGTTGCGTTCTCACAAAGAGGCCTTTGCTTGGGATTACCAAGATATGAGAGGTATTCATCTTGCCACTTGCACACACCATATTTTTATAGAGGAAGGGAGTAGACCTGTGAGACAACCCCAAAGGAGATTGAACCCTGTCTTGTGTGAAATTGTTAAGGATAAACTTCAAAAGCTACTTAATGTAGGTTTTATCTATCCTATTTTAGATAGCCAATGGGTGTCTCCACTTGTGGTCATTCCTAAAAAGAATGGAAAATGGCGAACATGTGTCGATTATAGCGCCCTTAATAGGGCTACTGAGAAAGACCATTTTCCACTTCCCTTTATTGATTAGGTCTTAGAAACCCTAGTTGGAAAGAAGTTCTTTTCCTTTCTCGATCAATTTAGTGGGTATAATAAAATCCGTATTGCCCAGGAAGACCAAGAAAAAACTACCTTTACCTGCCCATGGGGCACATTTTCCTATAATGTCTTACCTTTCAAATTGTGTAATGCACCTGCTACATTCCAATGGGCTATTCTAAGTAGTTTTGTAGATCTAATTCATGATTGTGTGGAAGTATATATGGATGATTTCACTGTTTATGGTGATACATATGATGAAGCTAAGGAAAATCTTGAAAAAGTTCTTAAACGATGTATTGATACTAATCTTTCTTTAAGTCATGAAACATGTCATATTTTAATGATTGAAGGTATTGTATTGGGGCATTATATTTCTTTAAATGGAATTGAAGTGGATCCCAAAAAGGTAAAAATCACTCAAGAATTGCATGTGCCTACTTCTCCAAAGGATGTACGTAGCTTCCTAGGACATGTTGGTTATATAGAAGGTCTATTCAAAATTTCAGCAAGATTGCCTCACCTCTCTTTGTTTTGTTAGGGAAAGATGTTGATTTATCATGGACACCTGAGTGCCGGCAAGCCTTTGAAGAAATCAAAGGTAAACTTATAACTACACCTATGTTACGAGGACCCAATTGGGAAATTCCATTTCACATACACACTGACACATCAGATAATTCCATGAGAGTCATACTTGGACAAAATGAAGACTCTCTCTTTTACTCTATCTATTAAATTAGTAATAATTTTACTGATGCTGAGTTAAACTATATTGTCACTAAAAAGGAATTCTTGGTTGTAATTTATGCAATAAAAAAATTTCACCACTATATAGCTATACACAAGGTCTTTGTACATACAAATCACTCTGCTATTAGATTTTTGATGAATAAACCAGTTGTTACAGGACGAGTGATTCGGTGGTTGCTTCTCTTGCAGGAATTTGACATTACTATCCTTGACAAACTAGGATGAGAGAACATAGTGGTTGATTTTCTATCTAGACTACAGTGTGATGATGAACCAATTCCTGTGGTTGATTTTCTATCTAGACTACAGTGTGATGATGAACCAATTCCTGTGGATGATACTTTTCCAGATGAACATATTTTTTCTATTTCTATAAAGATTCCATGGTTTGCTGATACTGCTAACTATCTTGTTACCTGTAGATTTCCTCCCCACTTTTCTCTGTGAGAATGCTAAAAGATTATAGGGATTAGTGGGAAATATAGTTGGATAAATGGTTTACTATTTCATATTGGAATTGATAATGTTATGTGTTGTTGTGTTGCAAAGGAGGATGTCTTGGAGATACTCTGTGCTTGCTATTATGAGCCTTGAGAAGGCCATTTCATGACACAACGAACCACTAACAAAGTTTTAACTGTAGGATATTATTGGTCGATGATTTATAAGGATTGTAAAAGGTTTTTTCAACATTGTGATAAGTTTCGACGTATGGGTCGACCTACACGCTTTGATGAGATACCCTCACACTCCCAGTTGTCAATAGAACCATTTGAAAAATAGGGTTTAGATTTTGTAGGGCCCATTAATCCTCCTCAGAATAAAGAATACATCCTGGTCTGTACAAATTATGTCACTAAATGGGTAGACGTAGTAGCCTTGAAGCATGCTAGGGATACCAAGGTTGCTAACTTGTATTCTGAGATTTTTACCAGTTACAGTGTGCTAGAGAAATTGTCACAGACTAGGAATCACAACTCACCTATGATTTGGTTGTTGCATTGGTGTAGGAATATGAGATCAAGCACTGCAAATCTTCTCTGTACCATCCACAAGCCAATGGGCAAGTGGAAGTGACCAACCGAGAATTGGAGAATATTCTCACGAAGACAATAGCAATGTAAAAGAAATATTGGATAGATAGACTTCTTGAAGCAATTTGGGCTTACCGCATAACTTGGAAGATGACCACTCGACTGACACCATATGAGTTTTTCTATGGAAAAAAAGGTTTTCTTTCCAATTGAATTCGAGGTGAAGAATCTTGACACTGCTTTTCAACTTGGGATGAGTCTCAGTGAAGCTTAGAAGAACAAAATTGCTCAACTCTATTCTTTAGATGAGATGTGCCAGGAGGCCCTTCTTCATGTAGAGGTGGTACAAAAACAAAGAGCATAGTGGCATGACCGTTTCATTTGATCGCGAACATTCCAACCTAGGGACTAAGCATTGCTTTATGACTCTCGGTTCCATGAATTTAAAGGGAAGTTTCACACTCGGTGGATTGGTCCTTATGAGATTAAGGCTATTTATGATAATGGTGTTGTTAAACTGTGCACTGTGGATTCAGAGCGCATGGCTCTTCTTGCAAATGGGCACCGTTTGAAACTTTACAAACAACCCCTTTCAAAAGAGACTTTTGTTTGTGATATGGTGAAGGAACTCACTCTTGTTCCTATCACCTCTTCAAATTAATTTGTTTTTAAAATCAAACATTAAAAAAAAAAATACAAGATCCAACAACGAAAACCTTCGGGCGTTGTTGGCTAGTTAATGTTTGAAAATTGTTTTTCGATGGGAATTAATTGTTAAATAAACTTAGGGGTGAAAACCGTTCTTTCGACGCCTCTAAGCGGTGATAGAGTGAAAATCGGGATACCGACGCTCTATCATCGAAATTAAAAAATTAAAAAAATTGCAATATGTTCCTCCTATCACTAGGGTTCTAGGAACTTCAGCTCTTACGACTTTTTCCAACTCCTCCCCAAGATCTGTGACTTTCTGGGATGTTTTTGTATCCTCCTAGTGTCATTTTCTTTGGATTTTTAGGTTGGTTGATTGATTGGTCCACTGGTCTTCAACTTCCATGGCCTACCTTTTTGCCTTCCTAGTTTCCTTTGCGTGCCAGGAACTTTCCTGTCACTTCTGTGATAGTGTTGAGGTTCTTTTCTACAGAGGTTGTCGTACTTGGTGCTGCATTTCTGGTTCATAACTGTTGTACGAGTTCTAGGCTATCTCCCATTTCCTCGTGGCATCATCTTGTGTCCTTTCAAGTCTAAGTTGGAAATGGTTTAATCCGTTATTATTGCGAGGTTGATTCCTCTCATGCCTTTTTGGATTTTCTGCTGCTTTTGGATTCATCGTACCATTTGCCTACCTATCTTCTCTCCACACCCTTCTTTTCTGTCTCATCCACCTTTGTCATCTGTTTTTCACCCCACTCTGTTATCATTTCCACATCATCCTTTCCTTGCTCTATTTCTTCCCGTTCAATCACTACTGCCAATATCTTCTTTCTCTCGTGCTGTTAATTCTCTAAGGATTTTGCATTTATGCTTGATCATTCACCATCCTCCAACATTGGATCTCTCACTTGGCTTGATCTCCAGTTGTCCTTCGGTAATTGGTAATGTGGTGAGTTTTCTATTCTTTTTCAATTTATTAGTTATATTTGGTTTCCATGACCACTGGTGATTTGCCCCATGGACGAGTCTGACCTTTACCTGGGGGAGGATAAATTTGGCATTTTCCTTGTAGCTATCTGTGATATGATTACCTGGGCAAGGTGTATTTTTTGCCCAGTTTATCTATCATTTCCACTACCTTTTCACCATACTATGCAATTAATCCTCTATTTCCACTTATCATTACCACATATCGTATGCCATTTTTCCATTTTACCATTAACCTACCTCACCTTTTACTGTTTCCATCTTCCCATTTTTAGCATTTTTGTGTTAGCGGTTTCGGTTTTGTTTTTTTGGTTTTTCTACAGTGTTGACTTCTTGGCATAGCCATGGCTGGACACTGCCACAGTTATAAACCCACCTCCATAACACATCTCTGAGCTATAGAGGAGGCCTATAAAATCTTCAAGCAAGCACATTGGGATGAATACTTCAAGAGATTGTGTGGGTTTGACAAGAATGTAGCCAGGGATTTTGCACATGGTTTTGACAAGAATCAAGTGAGTCTCAGGGGATTGTAGTTCTCTATTACAGTTGAGACAATTATGGATGTCATGGGACTTCCATCCATTATCTGAGGATCATTATTTTCTCGATAGTTCTTCCAAAGTTATAGACTTACGGACCCTAAGAAGGCAATTTTTGCAGCGTGGTGAGTCTATTGAGTATGTTAACAGTCAAGGGACTAAGTTGGCTTCACTTCCTTGCCCATGGAATGATGTTTTCAGGTTTATTATATACTATGTCACTTGCGAAGGAAGGTATGTATATGTATATGCACAACATTTTTGCTTCTTGTTGCATTTGGGAAAAGACCTGCTTGTGAATGTCACATATTTTCTTTTCTGTTCATTGCAACAAATGTGTAGAGTTATTCAAAGTGGGAGGTAGTATTCATCAGCCCATCATGGGTTAATTCATTTATTAATTATTTGGGAATTGAAGTTATTACCTCCTCCTGGTGACTAGGATAGTTTTGTTAGTTTGGGTGAGGAGAATTCAGAGTAGGAAGAAGAGAATCCTGACAAGGAAGAGACTCCTGAGATGGAAGAAAACCCTACACCTACAAGCCCCACACACATTGAATAAAGTCTCCCTAAAACACCATCTACTTCTTGCTCAAGCAAAAAAAGGAAGCTCAGTAAAAAGACCCCAGTTACCTCCAGTTCAAGCCCTAAACGTAGGTCTAGTAGGCAACTTTCCACTGGACAAAATCCAGAAACCCCAATTGTTGAAAAAGAATCTCCAATGCATAAGAATGACAAAGGGGCTATGGATAAGTTGAAGGGACTAGCCCAAGTTGCAAGTGATATTATAGAATCAAATGACCAAAAAGGCCCTGATTCTAATTTGTGTTGGAAATAGGATGCGATTTAATTGAAAATCCTAAACATTAATTATTTCATGTATCTCCTAAGTTCTTGGAATGCGTTGAACAACACTAAGATTAGGATGAGATTAATATTTGATGAAATAAATCATGAAATTGACATTTGTAGTTATTCCTAAATAATAGGAGCATGTGGGTGCACACATGGTAAGGTGACACTCACCTTGAGTTCAGTTAACTATTCAGAGTAAGAGCTAACACTTTTGAATGCATGTAATGATCCTAGGATTTAGGATTTGATGTTTGCATGCATGAAGTTCAGTTCAATTCAGTTCAGATGAGTTTAGTTCAGTTCAATTCAGTTCAATTCAGTTCAATTCAGTTCATAATCAATCTAGTTTAGTTTAGTTTAGTTCAGTTCAGTTCAATTCAGTTAAGTTTAGTTATGGTTCAGTTATCTTCAGTTGCATGCAAGTGCATGTTGCATGCATGTTGGTTATTTTGAGTTGCATGTAGTTAGCTTCAGTTAACTTAGAATGCATGGCTAATAACTTGAGTTGTATGACATATAACAGGGACTACCTCCAGTTAATAGGGGATGACCATTCTTGCATGAATGGTGGAAAATGTTTCAGTTAACAAGAAATCACTTGGAGCCAACTTGGGCGCCCAAGATGATTTCTTAGATTTACCTCTTTTGCATGTTTAGATATTTCTGAAGGCTCAGTTAAGTAGGATTACTTATGGGCACCAACTTTGAGGAAGAGCTTTGGAATTATCACTGAAGTGAAGGAGGAGTTGTAGCTTCAGTTTGGGACACCCAAATGAATGAAGCACATGTTTTAGCATTGTTATTCACAGGATAACTCTATTTACATGAGATATGGTGTACCTTTTAGGGATAGGGCTTGTGCATTGTAATTGTAACTCATCTTGAGTTTACAAAGCTGAGAAAAGCCTATTTATCTCAAGCAAGTTGAATAGAGTTATGAGAGTTTTTATTGAAGGTTGTAAAGAAGATTGGTGAAGGCAGAAGAAGCATTCTCAAGCAAGAATTGGAGCTATTGTAATTCAAAGATTGAAAAATAGAATAATTCTTGGTGGAGTTTTTTCTCGAAAGGGCTTCTCCACGGTACATCTTGTGTAATATTTCTAATATCCTGTTATCCTGTCTAGTTCTTCTATCAACTTCTGTCTACATTATACAACAGTAAAATGGATTAATCAAGATAATCACCCACAAAGAATATATGTAACAAAGAAAAAGCTTTCTTAGATCAACAAGATTAAAGTTTTATAGAGTATTAAGCTAAGAAAAAACCTCATTTTTCAACATTTGGTATCGGAGCTGAGGTTGGGTAGAGTATTGGGATGACTTTCTCTTAAAAGATTGGAGGTTTTTTGGCTTAGTGGGAGCTTTTATTATTTTTGTTATTTGTTGATTTTGAAAAAAAAGAAGTTTGTTACAGAGGTCATTGAGAGCTTGGATTCACAGGTTTGGTGTGAGCTTATGACATAAATGGGGTTTTGATTATGTGCATCATGATGCCATGGGATTTCTCAGTATCATGGTTTAGTGGGAGCATTTGGCAATGATGTGGATCCTTGGTTGTAGGATGGTTTTGTTATTATGTCATGGTATACTCTTGATTAGCGGTTTAGAGTTGTGGCATAATACATGTTATTGTAATTATGATCATGAAGAAATATCTGAAATTCCATATGCTTTTGACAGTGATGGTTTGATGTTTATCTTGTTGCCATGTATAGCTTGATATCACAGTTTAGTGGGAGCTTTGGTAGAATATAGTGATCTTCATAAAGAGGATGGTAGTCATGATGCCATGTGTAACTTGGTACCACGGTTCAGTGGGAGTTGTTGGCAATGACTTGGATGCATCATTGGTAAGGTTATCTCCATGTGATTAGAGATATGGTTTCTTGGTTTAGAGTATATTTTTTATTGATGTCATGGTTTAATCTTGAAATGCATTTAGAGTTTGGCATATTACATGGTTCTCTTGAGACTAGGATGTATAAGTATGTTATGATGCATGTGATCTCCTAAGAGGAGATGGTTAGATCATGGATGTCATGTTTATGTTCAAGGTTGGAGCTTTGACATTGATCTTGTGTGGTTCTCTTAAGTATTGGGTACAATAATCATTTGCTTGAGTACTTCATGAAAGTGTTGTGTTGCATTTGGAGTTTGGCATGGATTGGTTGGTTACAGGTCCTCATGGATACTTGGAGAAATAGGTGAGGTTGGAGTTCTCTTATGGTAAGAGACATTTGTTGGAATAGTTACTTGTAAGAAAAGTTTTTTCGATAGAAAAGAACGAGGAGCCTACACCTTGGTTGAATGTGAATTCAACACACTTGGTGGTTTAGCATGCCTCCAAAGAGACGGTTTGGATACAAAGACTTGGGAAAGGTATTGGTTTGGTTGATAATGGGAATGTATTAATTGAGAAAGTTAACACTTTAATTAATGTTATAGATTATCTTATGAAACCATACAAATAAGTTCTCTTGGTTTTAATCATTTTCTTGGAAGCTTCATGATTATGCAGGTTGCATTTGAAGTTAGTATGGTTTGATTACTTGGTGCAAGAAGGCCACTGGCCTTGAGTCTTGTACTTATTTTATTATTCCTTGTTTAGAATAATTGAAATGTATAATGTCAAGTGGGAGAATGTTGGAAATAGGATGCCATTTAATTGAAAATCCTAAACAATAATTATTTCATGTATCTCCTAAGTTCTTGGAATGTGTTCAACAACACTAAGATTAGGATGTGATTAATATTTGATGAAATAAATCATGAAATTGACATTTGTAGTTATTCCTAAATAATAGGAGCATGTGGGTGCACACATGGTAAGGTGACACTCACCTTGAGTTCAGTTAACTATTTAGAGTAAGAGATAACACTTTTGAATGCATGTAATGATCCTAGGATTTAGGATTTGATGTTTGCATGCATGAAGTTCAGTTCAATTTAGTTCAAATGAGTTCAGTTCAGTTCAGTTCAGAATCAGTTTAGTTTAGTTTAGTTTAGTTTAGTTCAGTTCAATTCAGTTAAGTTTAGTTATGGTTCAATTATCTTCAGTTACATGCAAGTGCATGTTGCATGCATGTTGGCTATTTTGAGTTGCATGTAGTTAGCTTCAGTTAACTTAGAATGCATGGCTAATAACTTGAGTTGTATGACAAATAACAGGGACTACCTCCAGTTAACAGGGGATGACCATTCTTGCATGAATGGTGGTAAATGTTTTAGTTAACAAGAAATCACTTGGAGCCAACTTGGGCGCCCAAGATGCTTTCTTGGATTTACCTCTTTTGCATGTTGAGATATTTCTGAAGGCTTAGTTAAGTAGGATTACTTATGGGCACCAACTTTGAGGAAGAGCTTTGGAATTATCATTGAAGTGAAGGATGAGTTGTAGCTTCAGTTTGGGACGCCCAAATGAATGAAGCACATGTTTTAGCATTGTTATTCATAGGATAACTCTATTTACATGAGATATGGTGTAACTTTTAGGGATAGGGCTTGTGCATTGTAATTGTAACTCATGTTGAGTTTACAAAGCTGAGAAAAGCCTATTTATCTCAAGCAAGTTGAATAGAGTTATGAGAGTTTTTATTGAAGGTTGTAAAGAAGATTGGTGAAGGCAGAAGAAGCATTCTCAAGCAAGAATTGGAGCTATTGTAATTCAAAGATTGAATAATAGAATAATTCTTGGTGGAGTTTTTTCTCGAAAGGGTTTCTCCACGGTACATCTTGTGTAATCTTTCTAATATCCTGTCTAGTTCTTCTATCAACTTCTGTCTACATTCTACAATAGTAAAATGGATTAATCAAGATAATCACCCACAAAGAATATATGTAACAAAGAAAAAGATTACTTAGATCAACAATATTAAAGTTTTATAGAGTATTAAGCTAAGAAAACACCTCATTTTTCAACAATTTGGAGGTCTTGGCTACAATTTTTAAGAAAAATGAGAAATTATGTAGGGAGTGTAGATGGTCTAGAAGAAGAAGGACGAAGGAATGGAAAGGAAAACTTAGTTTTGGTAAGGTAGCTTCAAAATCTAGAAGCCTTGGTGATGGTCTTAACTCCAATGTTGAACCTATAACTAATCCTATTGACCCTAGTGTAATATAGGGGGATTCGCTACTCACTAGTTCTCTTCGTTCAAAGAGCCTCACGGGGTGAACTTCCCTATACTACCTCAATGGAACAACGACGAGAGTTTCAGAATCTGAAAGAGTAGGTCATAGAGGTTTTTTGGACAAATTGACCAGCTCTCAGCCAAAGGACGTTAGTGTAGAAAATGGACGACAACGCAGCGCGCTGGCGTCTCGTACAGACCAAAGAATGAGAATGTCTCAGAAACAACAAAGTGAATGCTTCTATTTGAATGCTAAAAACCATAGATTACAAGAAAATAACAGAAAGTGATAGAACTGAGATAATTAAAGAGTAAATGATAAAGAAAAGGAGAAGAAAGGAAAGAAATACTTACAACCACGCGAGTGATGAAGCCTCCACCAAACAAATGTCTTCAGAACCTGCAAGCATGATATCTAGAGAGAATTTTGGGGCTGTATAGGGGTTTTCCTCAGTCAAACCCCCGTTTTGGTGTTCCCACCTCCACGGATAGCCAAAAGATAGAGAGAGAATTGAACAAAGCGTGTGGTGAAAGAAAAACCCACTCAGTGGTAGAACCCACACCACGAAAAGTGTGGTGAAAGCAAAACCCGCTCAGGAGTAGAACCCGCACCACAAAGTAAACAAGTGTGTGATAAAGGAAAACCTTGCTCAAGGAGGAGAACCCGTATCACAAAGTAAATATGCAATAGGAAAGGGATATGGAATCCCAAAATGCTCACAAGCATGAAATGAGGGAGATGAAGCTGCAAGAGTGTTGTAAAGAGAGCTTGAAGCTGCTACAAGCGGTATGAAACTATGTAAGAAAAATTTGAAGTGTAGAAGGCTAAAGCCAAAGCTGGAGTGAAGCTAGAAGTTGGTAGAATGGAGCTAGCTATAGAAGTCCTTAGAGAGCCAAATGAGTTGAAGGGATGACTTAAAAAGAGAGAAAAGAAGCTTCTTCAGCCGTTTTCGGGCGTTACCAACCGTTACCACCGACAAAACTTGCTGAAAAGTGGCAATCATGCACGAAAACTGTCATTTGAACATTGAAATGTCGTAGGATGCTAGCGTGACGTGTGGACGTCCGTGCGATGTGCTAGTATCTGGACACGTCACGCTACAAAACAATGAAAATGGGAAAAGCACCAAGTCTGATGGAAAACATACATGTGAGGGTGGCTATTGACAAAGGGATACTAGAGCATCTCGAGAGGGAAAAAGGTTGATGCAAGGGATAAAATGATCCTACTCAAGATGCTAAGGGAGTGGACACTAAAGCGGAAGCAAGAATGTAGGAAAAATTTCAAGGGTGCAATTTTTCTCTTATACACCTAGTAAACCAGAGACAGTTCCCTCCTCTCATGAGACGGGGAGTACTGTTCCAGAACAAGAAAAAAATGATTTTTCTACACTAGGTGAGGGGAAGGATACTGATATTGGATGAATGTATCAGATAATAGGAAAAGTTAGAACAATTCAATATTGTGGGAAGCTTCATGGGTTTTGATGAAAATTTAGATGATTAGCAAGATGATAAGACTCATATGAAGAACATGGGGTAAAAGTACCCATCAATCCTATCATCACTTATGTAGAAGAACAGGTTAAACAAGAGAATCCCTTGTATCTTATTGCCTAATTTGGTGCAAAAAACTTAATGATAGTTGAATATGTAGAACTCGAACAAAATAATAACAGAAAGTTTCTCAACCAAGAAAATCAAGCGGCTGAAATGAAGGATGAAACAGGGATTGAGACAAAAGCTAAAATAGAAGTTAATGAAGAATTTGAAGAAAATGAGATCCTCCTCAAACAAGTTAAATATTTGCAGAGTCTAATAAAAAAGTTAAAGGAGGATAATCAAGAGTTGTAGGGTCAACTTTGTCAAGCCAATTCTATCTACCAGACACATGCAAAATAAATTCAAGGGTTGAAGGTGTAGTTGGAAGAAGTAACAATTTTTAAAGAATAGTATATGCTCATCAAAGATCGTGAGGTGCAAATGGAGGCTTTGAGGCAACATTGGTCTCAAAGATCACCAATACCATTAAGAGGCTAACTAGGTTATCTTGGTTTGTGTTTTTTTCCTTTCCTTGCATGGGGACATGCAAGATCTCTAGTTGGGGGGGAAATGATGGCCAAAAATTAGTCCTTGTTATTTCATTCCTTATCTACCTTTTTCCTTGGTTTATGTTGCCTTGATCATACTTCCTCTCACCTTTTGTTAAGGGAAAATGAGTATATTTAATAAATTGTGAAAAGAATTAAAACTAACCCCAATACTAATTATTTGAAGCATTATTAATCATTTCATGATTAATTGATAGGGATAATTAGGGACGCGACTCCAACTATTATGAGCATGAGGAAGATGAGATGCCAATGAAGAAACAAGCTGCTTAGTTGGAATGGTTGCTGATGGTGTTTTACTCAGATCACCCTTTTTGTTATATCTCTATTTTTTATAAGGACAAAATGTTGTTTTGTGGCATTAAGCTGACTATCTATTTTTGATTGTAGACTAGTTTGTTGGATGTAGGCCACAAAAAAACCATTATAACTTTTATTGAAATCCATCTAGTATAAATATGTGTGATCTAAAGACTTGATATACAAATATTAATACAAAATTATTTTGCTACACTTAAATCAACTTTCTGGAAATCTTATGCGCATGTATGATTGAGTTCAATTAAAAGCTGCATTGATAATTCCATCATCAAACAACGAAGGAGGTAGGGCCCACTCTTTGTGTCAATTGGTGATTCATTTTCGGTTTCAGTGTGGTAATTGCATGCGTGTGATTTAATTTGAAGTTAGTTTCTTTTCTATATGCAATTTGGTTATTTACAATTTTGTGTGTAATTTGAATTCAAAGTTGATTTCATTATCTGTTAATGCGATCATTTGTGATTCAAGGATTGAAAATATTATCTATGTAGACTGGAATTTACTATCGACAGTTCATCATTCAAAAAATATGCTTTACTTTCTGTCATTATATTTTTTGTTATAATTTATGTCATTATAAATCCTATCAAAGTTCTTGGCACACCTCTTGTCACAATTTAGGCCGAAAAATAGAAACAATAGAATTAAACTAGATTTTAGGTTAAAGATTTATTGAGTGTAATAGCTACATCTATCCTCACTTAGTTCACTATTTTCAGCCCTTAGGTAAACTGTCGCAACACCCTTCACAAGCTTACGATTCCTGTATTAACACTTAGGAATAAACTAAGGAAACTACTATGAAATTCGTGAGGATTGATCCAAATACATTTACCAATTGGATAGAATTATAAGGATAGTTTTACCTTCAATATCAATCCACAGTTTAATCCAATTAGCTCGCTGACTTGATTCTTTAGAGAATTGAGCTCACTCTACGAGATCATGGTGGTATTTTATTTCATTTTATGTAATTCAATTTCATGATTATCTTTACATTAATGCAAGTGTGGAGTGTTTTCTAACTTTCCAACAATGGAATGTTGATTTATGGAAAGATGGAATCCATGATATGCAAAGAAATAAATTGGTGACAACAAGATCTTAGTAGCATGATTGATGCCTAAGTACATGATCATCACCGATAATGGTTGAGTTAGCTTTTGATTTCATGCAAGTGTGTTTCCTTTATGCAAGCGTGTCTAGCTTCATAGCTTAGTGTGGTTGCAACCATAGTGTGTTTCAATTCCTGCAAGTGTGAGAGTGTGTTTCAATTATGCAAGAGTGGATTGATTTACTTTATTGAAACACATATTAGATCACTGGTGCTATAAGAGGAAATTGTGGCCTGCATAGACTTTGTATGGTAACCTTGAAACAAACATTCCCTAGTTGATAATTAATGTTTGGAGTTGATTGTTTGATAAGCAATTAATTTACCCAACATTTTGGCATTGTTGTCAGGGAGGTTATCGAGGGTGCAAAAGTAAAAACTAGCATTCGTTTTAGTTGCATTACTTCTAGTTCTGCTAAGGTTTGAGAACTAAAGATGGAAGGTAAGAACCTACGCTTTTATTGCCGATTTTTGTAGTGAAATTTTTGTAGTGGACTCTCGTCTCACTAACACTAGAACATATGGGATGCATGAATAAAATAATGGTTTTGAATGAGAATTCCTAAACACGTGGTGCAGTAAAAGCCACCCATTGTACTAATCTCTCTTTTACAGGAAGTTGGTAAGAAGGAAGCACAAGTGAATAAAGATTCCACTGGAGGATGAGCCAAGAGAGTATAAAATACTTCAAGATTGAGAATTGTGTGATCATCATGGTATGTGGTTGGTTTTTATTTTCATATAATACACCCACAAAAATACATAAACTTTATTTCAAAAATCATATCATTTTTTAGGAGTTGCAGCTGTTGCTGCAACACACTGTGTAAGTAAATATAGGTACTCAATGCTTGAAATTTTTGGTATGGGGTTGTATTCCATTGAAATTTATATGATTACAAACAATCACACCTATTCAAGTCACTTTTTTGGAGCTATATTTTGCTTATTAAATTTTGTGGCATTTTGGCTTGATAAATTCACTGAAACACAGTTGGGACAATCCTGTTCTAAAAGACCATATGGGATCATTTTTAAAACTTGTTTCTACCCAATGTATCCCTTAAAATATAGTTTCTAATCCAATTTGAATTTTTCAATTTGGGTATCAAACGAAAAAAATATGGTCAAAATACTGACTAGGTGTCAAGCAGGAAACTTAGGGATAGTGTTGGGATAGTTAGTTTTTGGGAGACCTAGTGGAAATTTAAAAAAATAATCTGTTTCTATGGTATATTCTAACATGAATCTAGTTTACAACACAATTTTAATCACTCTATTTCGATATCATATGAGAAAGTTATGACCAAAATACTCATTGCCTATCCTATATTTGCATTCCTAAAACTCTGTTTCCTAGTTTGTTCATTGGCATAGTTGACTCCTCAATTATTTTTTTATTCAAAACATGTTTATATTGAAGATACCTACATGAATACACTTTCATATCCAATTATAATCAATTCGATCTATCATCAAACGAAAAAAGTTATGTCCAAAACTGTGACTGTTGGTCTAGGCTAGAAATCACAAACACCTTTGTCATGCAAGCTATTCCTTAGAAGATTTGGCATATCATATTATGGAATTTTTAAAACTTGTTTCTACTAGAGTACCCATTTGAATGTACTTCCACTTGGTTTTTTAATTTCTCAAATTGGGTGAGAAATGAAGACATTATGATCAAAATACTGTCGGGTAGTTTAAGTTGGTCATCACTTCTCGACAGGTAAAAAGTGCATTTTCTTTCATTTTCTTCCTTGGATTTGTTTTATAAGTAACTACTTGCTATTTTTTTGTGTATATTTTGGATGAAGATATTCTAATCACCTCTCTTCTTCCATTATCTCATGTTTTACTATAGGTAAGTGCTTATTTTTTTTGCAGGTCCTAGAAAGATCAAAGAAGGTCAATCCATGTATGGGTGATTATTGAAGATAAAATTTCATGTCAAATGGGCATGTCCTCTAGACATCCAATCATTAAAAGATGAAACATCATGTGAAGCTGAGTTTTTACAGTGCCATGTTTGAAGCTCAAGTTCTTAGGAGCTTGGCCCAGTAGTGTCTCAGCTAAAGACAACAACAATGATCATTTTTTCATCAAAGTTGTAGACAAATCTATAATGAGAGAGATGAAGAATTGGTTTGAATAATTTGAAGACCAAAATTTCAAAATTCAAGTGCCATTTCCACATGTCCCAATTGCTACATCACCATTCCACTGCTACCAAGGAATCCTTCAAGAAGACCTCATGATTATCATGCTCATTTCACCAATATTATGGTATGCATATGCATTTCCTTCTTCCCATTTTGATATACATGCATGCTGCAAGTCTCATTTGCTTATGTGGTTATCTCTGAAAACCAATGACCTTCACCAGAATATCATTCATATAACCACTACGTTCAGATCAACTTCAACTTCCACTCTTCCATCACTTCCATGCCTTTCTACTCCGTCCACCCCTAACCTATAGAATAAAGTCAGATTGGCTCACTTACAACACCAAGCTCCCCCATTGTTCTACCCAATTTCCAAATAAAATTTGATGGTGAAAACCTATCACAGGAACCATCAGACCTTGGAGTGCTTGAAAACCAACTTGTTAGCAAGCATTCCTTGGGCATAATAATTTCTAATTGTGAAAACCCTTTTGGGGCACAATTAGAAAAATATTGTTTAACAACTAGTTTGTTGGTGGAAAATATTTGTAAATAATGAAAGAGAAATCACAATTCCATCTGAGATCCATTGCTCCTTATGTCACAAATTTCCTAGTTTTTTCACTCCATCAGGAAGATAATGATCCAAATCTTAGTCTATCATTCATCTGGTTCCACATTTCCAAATTTAGTTTACAACAAAATCCAAGTTCCACATGATCATGGTTCTACATTGTTCAAGTTCAGTTCAGGTCACTATTGTGGGCCATCTTAGGTCTCCTACCCGTCAGAATATTATATACTTGTTACAAAACTTATGGACTTCTCAGGTAGGTGCAGGTATGTTCTTTTCTAATCTTTAATTAGTAATTCATTGAATGCTGGAATAAATGTATTTGGAAAATTCCCTATCTTATGGTTCCTTTTGCTGCTCTCATATGCCTTCCCTATTTTTCAAAAAAAAATTGACAGAAAAAACCTTCACTTGGGGGGGAACATTCATATTTCCTATTGATTCCATATCCTATATTGCCTTTGGTGATAAACATAATTTTCCCTCATGAATTGTTGTAAACCTCATTGGTTTGCCTTATAGCATAGTTCTAAATCCAAATCTAGTGGTTGGAGGATGATTTTGATACTATGGAGATGCTTCAGGAATTGTCAAGTGTCAAAGAGGTCAAATATTGATTCCATCAAAAGCTGGTCAAAGTAAAATCTTAGTTTTAGAATTGTTGACAATTACCTGTTATAGGAAATCTATATCCAATAACCATTTGTTGGTTTGCGTAGCAATACTCCTCCAAATCAAAATTTTCCACATGAGTTTTGTGTGTCGGCTCCATGAGATGGTTTGGTACCTATTGAATCAACTCTAACTCAAGTAGGGTGCTCTGGGAAATGTGGTCAAACCAAAAGTGAAACACACCAATTTTTTTTAGCACTTTTAAGTCTGCTCCAAGGACACTTTTTGCACAATGTTTGCATGTAGTGAAGGTCAAATCAAGAAAAATTGAGACATGGTTTTTGTTGCTAATATCATCATTTAGGTAACTATGTCAACAATATTTTTGAAATTATACAATGAAGGTTACACAAGCATGTTTATAAGGCAGATTTCAACCTTTTATCACTATGTACAAGTAAATAAAATTCAGGTCTTTTTTCACATGTTATTTTCTTTGACAAAATAAAGATCTCGAATTGCATTTAAGGTTGAAATAAAGGAAAAATACTCAACAAATGTCTATTGAGTTTAAAAGCATATGTAATTTGGTTTTGTTGAGGGATTGATTATTTTGGTTCAAGGTTAAAACTATGGAAAAGTTTAGTTGCATATGTATTGAAGGATATTGTTTCTAGTTTGAGAGTTGCAAATGTGCCAAGAACAGTCCTTTGTTAGTTGTATAAATGCTAGCTGCTAAAAATATCCATATTGATCAAGCCTTCAAAGGGTGTTAGAAGTGGTATTCTGTAACACAACTGCAATTTTCTTGTCTTTATATTATCTCAAGAAAGAATTGCGGTGTCTAGTCCTCATTTCCACCTATTGATGTTAGTTGTGTATGGAGAAGAAAAAATAGAAGAAGCATTTGAACAAAAAACATACCAATTGAGCAAACAAAGTACATAAAATTTGTAATTTCCAATACATTGTTTTTAATCAAGTGCAAAAATTGAATTGCTTATGTCTTGCAAACTGTGCATAGGATGACTGCAAAATTTAGAGGAGAGAAGAACTACAGTGAGAGGAACAAACCCATCAAATTTTAAGAAAATCCAGTTCATATTTTTTTGAGAAATTGGCCATTGTCATCTACAACCATTTTTCATATTTATTAAGATTTGTGCATCTGATGGCCACAATTTTTGGTGGGAAGAAGCATAAAATTATTTCTAATAACACCACACAATTTCCCAAGAACCCAGTTCGTAAATTACGAGAACATAGATGGACAAGTCTGCTACAAGAATTCTTGTAACGAGTAGTTCAATGATTTGTTCTGGATGGTGATTATGACACTTGGTCACAACTGGTAAGCATAGGTTATGTGTGATATTTGGATGCTAGAAATTGGCTTGTTTAGTAGATATCCATGATGCTTGAAGATAGTTTTGAAATTATTTTTAAGTCAGGCTCCATTTTCCTAGAACTAAAAGCACCTACAATAGGAATTGGTACAACAGATTTTAAAGAACCATCACATTAAGATGGTTGATATCAAAGATGCATTACATATCAGTTGTATGGTTTCTTATGCAAATTGTTGGGTTGTCAGTGCAAATGAATACACATGGTTTATTTGTTCAATTTTTTTGATCTTTTTAATGGTTTCCTACACACAAATTGGATAAGGTGAGATTCATTGTTGTAGTAAAAAATAGAACAAGTTAAAAGGTAGGTGTTTCCACACAAGAACCAACACTTTCAAAATGTGTGGTTACACAAGAACCAACCACAAGAAACTCAATTTCAACTTGATTCTTTCTAGAATGTTGCCCAATTTTCCAGAAGAAAAAGACTTACTCACATAGTTCAAAAAAATCAGATGTAGGGTTGCATGAGGACATGCAACATGTTCAGTTGGGGGGAGATGTTGATTAACCAAATTACCATCTTTTCACATTATTTTCCCTTGAATTTAAACCATTTTTCTCTTTTCCACAACCATGTTTTACTCTGTTTTAATATTCATATGTCGGATTATGCTCAATATTTTCCAATGGATTTATTTTTGAATTTATGATTAAATATTAGAAAAATAACATGGTCTTGTTGGAGTACAATACCACTGAGAGGGGGGGGGGGTGAATTAGTGGTATACCAATTTAAAATGACCTTGAATTAATCTTTCACAACTTTGAACATATAAAATTCAAGTTTCAAAAGAGTTCAACAATCATGTGTTGCATCATGCATGTGAAGCTATCAAGCTTGATTGAACATAAAGAACATAAACAAATCATAAAAGCTAAAGACACCATAGAAAATCAAATGTTGAAAGATACACAAGAATTAATGTTTGAACATGCAGACCAAGTAGACCACAAATAATGAGAAACCATAACACAGTGATTTATGAGTGGAAAACCCTCATAGGGATACAAACCCACTCAAGAAAAATTGCCTCACTGGCTTAATAAAATACCACTGATTATAGAGCCTCATTGGCTACTTTTTGTGCCTCACTAGCAAAGCCTCACTAGCTACACAATATGCCTCACTAGAAAAGCCTCAATGGCTAAATAACATGCCTCACTGGCAAAGGAACCTCACTGGTTACAAGTATGCCTCACTGGAAAATACAACTACCTCACTGGCAAATACAACTTTCACATCAATATGATTCTGTGAATAAAAGGACATAGTATAATCTCTGTTTCATTACAAAGAATTTCTTGATTGTCTCATTTTCTTTGGAGACTCAAGAATCTATATATCTGTGTATGCAAATACAACCAGCACTATGAAGTGCTTCACAATTTCAAAATAGATTGTTCATCAATGCTTTCAACATAAACACAATAATGACTCTTTGCAGAGTGTAAATCACATCTTTATCAAAACCTTCTACACCTTGCACATGTCACATCTTTATAGTGATAAAAACCATGATTAAATCCCAACAAACCTTTGTTCCATCATGGTTTATCACAAAACCCGGGTTTGCAACTAATTGCAAAAACTGTCAACAAACCTTTCAAAGAAATAATTGGAAAACTTCGAATAAAGTAGTTTCAAAACTGCACACAAACGACTTCAAATGCCTATCAAAATAACCCATTGAGAAATAGCTATTGCACAGGTTTAAATCATAGCCTTTAACCAAATGATCAATACCCATTGATATCTATTGGTATCTTAAAGCATTAAAGTGTATATTTGCTAGGTCGGTATGCCCTAGGAACATGAGTTGACAAACAATGTGTAAGAAAACTCTTTGCAATAGAAACCCTTTTTAGATATTTAAAATAAGCTTCAAAGCAAGAAACCCTAGACAACCCAAAACCTTAATGAACAAGCATTCAAATGTCACAACCTTTGAAGTTCGACAAGGAAACAAAAAACTAGGGTTCAAGGTTTTTAAGAGTGTTACCAATCAATACTCGATGCAAAATTTTCCATAGCAGTGGTCGACACCAAAAATACAACTTCTATATCAAGACACCAATAATTTCAACTTTGCATATCAAGACAAAACCTATCCATAATCAACTTAATGTCAACAGTATCATGAATGAAGAGTAACATGAATGAATAAACCTGTCCATAATCAAATTACTGTCAATAGTAACATGAATGAATAAACTGAAACAATGTCAAGATTTCTCCCCCTTTGACAACAATGCCAAAGGTTGGGGACAACAAAGTTGGAAGAATAATAGCTTGCAAACCATATATCATTGTCACAACTATCCTGAATTTGCATTAAGCACCAAAGACCAACTTTAGGATACAACCAAGCCATCACTTGCAAATGAGTTCCATATAGAGGTAGCAACAAGCTTCTTTTCTACGCATCGTTATCATAGCACTACAAAAGTCCACAACATCAAACTGTCATGTCAATCTAAAACAACAATTCAATGCACTAAGTACCATGAGCCCAACAATAACTGTAGCAAAGAACCACCTTCTCTATGCAATCACAATCCATTCAAGACATATACCACATGATAAACCATAATGTATAAGCTTGATAAATTTGTCCAAGCAAACCAGTTAACATCATCAAGGTAGCAAGATCAAAGTAGCAAGATACTTCTCCAGTTTCAAAGCAAATATGTACTGTAAATATGTACTATCCAAGAAACTATCCAAGTGTATGGGAAAAATAATAAAGTTGTATACCAATGAGATCATGATCTAGAGAACCATAAAATAGCGAACCAAAGCACCAACCAATCTCACTGTGGCCATGTCAAACCAAAACAATAAATCATAGCAAATTGTTTTGAGGTATGTGGCAACTATCACCAATAGATGCAGATCGCTAAAAGCTATAAATCTTTGTGAACTTTGACTTAAATGACTTGTAAATCACAATATAGTGTCAATAGATATATATATATATATATATCATTTGTCCAAGATCCAAAGCACTCTGTCATAAGAGATAATATAAGAAGTTCTATTGTCATTGCCCTAGAACCACATTATACTTTCAGCTACGCAATGTCCACTAGAACCATTGGAATAAAAAATGAAATCACAAAGAATAGTGATCAACACCACATGACATCAATACCCTACTCATTGCACAAACATTATAAACAAGAAAACTTCTCATTAATTTGATGTGCAAAGGTTTACTATTTCATGACAGTCCAAGCAAGCCACAAGTAAATGATGTATCACAGTAGCACATCCTGTCCAAGCTAATGAATGGTGTCCACTTGTTTATCAATAATCTCAAGTAAAAATTTGATATTCATGAGCATCAACATCATAGAAAGCCATAGTATAAATTGACTATTCCTGAGCATCATTAAAGCCACTATCATTTGTACCCATATCCTGAATTTGTATCAAACTCAAGCCAACATTGACTAAATCCAACACTGAAGTAGTGACATACATGTAAACATAACATAGAATACATTTACAATCAAAGAAACACATGTCCAAGATAAATACCTGTCAATGAATTCATCACTACACCACTGTCACCATGTTGTTACACCGTTTCAAGGAATGTATGCTGTCACATAGTGAAAACCTAGTGTCAAAAAGATAATATCATCTGGCCAAGCATATAAATCAAGTGGAGTAAGCACTAAGTGATGGGAAAGGTCATTGTTGTCACAACTTGCATCATTTAATCAATTATGTATCAAACTGGGTGTGTCTCAGAGCAATATACGATAAGGATAGTCATCACAGATTCTTTGGGGGGGTTTTGCACTGTAAAAAATGACTTTAGGTATCGATTTTCCTACTTCAGGAGCTCTTTAGGAGCTCTCAGGAGTTGAACTATAGCGGCTGATTCCTAAGGTTTAATTCTATCTTATTTTCTATCTTAAAATCCTATTGACTTATTTCTGACTTTATTGAACTCGATTTAGACCAATTCATGGAGACAACTAATGATTACTTTAATCCTTAATCTAAAGCACAAAATCCAAATTAATTCTATTTTGCTTTTAAAAGAAATCCATAATTAATTGTTGGAAATTAAACACTATTTAAGAACATAAATGAATTGCGAGGAAATGAAAATTACTCTAGAAAACATAAAAACTAATCTCCATGAACAGATTTTCAACAACCTCCAACTTCATCTTTCCATAAGTTCCTATCATCGCTTTTAATGAAACTTAATAAATAACACCAAACTTAACTATTTCAAACAACATCTAAATCCAATTAATTTGATAAACCTTATATTGATTCCAACAACTTAATCTAACCAAAAAAAATTGAAACTTAAAAGTAATTCGAGCATAAGTAACTATCCAAAATTAACATTCACTAAGTCGGAAAATGATTCAACAATTTAACAATTCAGAATTAACATCTACTTCAGATTTAATATGAATGAATAAGAAATAGCATAATAGCATAACTTGACAAAATACCAACACAAGATCATTCCAAAGGTTGAGCGGGCCCTACTCTTCCTCAGGTAAGATCCCTTAACACAGAGATTGAATTAACTCCTTGCTTTCATTCCCATTGATCAAAAGTAGAACACAAAACAAAGTATTGCTGTTGAATTACATAAATTTGATTGAAAATTATCTAACTCCTAACTAAAACTGAAACATGGATATTTATAAGAATATCCTTATTAGATTTCTAACATGGCGTTAACTGCCAAAACTTAAGGCGATCAAACTAAAGATTACAATCAAACTAAAACATAACTAAAACCGAACTAAAGAGAAATATGCCAGATTGGTGCTGGAAGTGGAAGTTCCATAACCGACTAGAAAGGAGTCGATTTGGACTTGAGCGACTCATCATCCAACAGGGCCCATCTATGGCATATTCATCCATCATGATTAAACAAAGATTTTAACCACATCATCAATGTTTAAAATACCCTGTTCAAAACCCTTAAGAAAAGAATAACATTTATGGTAGTAAAAGATCAACACAACATAATTATCTCAGATAATATCATCATAAAGTAACACAATTAACATAAACCATTACTTCAAATATATCTACTAATTTAGCCAAACATAAAGAAAAATAAGTAAATATGTTAATCTATAATCTACCTCCAGTCATGTCAATTAACAAAAATAACAAGTCTTTTAAACATAAAATGCTTTAAATGAAAGTATTATGATGCTCTCATCATTTCTTCCTCACTTGTTATGGACCATGTCCTCATGGTTCCTCATCAAGAATTATGGTGTTCTCCTTTTCCTTGTTCAGTGCCTCCATCCAAATGCAGCAGTCAAACACTTCTTCTATGTACTGGTTTCGTAATCTGCTATTGAGTGCAAAGCCATGGTTTCTTCTAAGCTTTTCAAACCATGTTCTTAACATTCTATCAGGTACATTTGCTGTTTCTTTGAGCTTTGGTGGGGGCATAATGATTATCAGCATTCTGAATCTCATGCCGACCCAGAATTCTTTCTGCTGCTGAATCAAGGTGATGACATGTCTGACTTTGATCAAACTCCAGCTGATATTGTTTGGACTTATTGGCTCCCTTCTTCTGACTGTCTCAAGAATGAGCTGATACCTTTCCTCATAGGACTGTAGTGCTAATGGGGGAAGCGTTCCCTCAACATTCTAGAATGCAACAATACTACCAAGCAAGTTTGAAACATAAAGAGGATTAACTTCATTGAGCCTTACCATTGATCGTATTGCTGTGATATATTTTCTAGCATGAGGCATTTCGGGTCTCATTGGTAACCCATATCTTCTTTGAGCCTCCTTATATTTGTCCGTTCTTCTTGACCATTCTATTTGATTTTGCATTAAAGAGACAAATGATTTGATTTGAAGTTCACCAATATAAATATTCAACATAGAGTCATCATTGTCTCCCATTAAAAATCCATGCTGGTAAAATTCACACATTATATTTTGAATGTCAGGGTGGCTTTTAAAATAATCTTGCAGAAAATCTTGATCCTCATGGTAATCCAGGCTTCTTCCTAAGATTAATTGATTCAACTTCCATTCTAGAAACCTTTCTCTAAGAAACAAAGCATACATCCCAACTGGTCTTCTCATGGAAAGCATCGTAGAACTGATTTCTACCACTTGCTCAAGTCTCCTTTCAATCTCATTTTTCTCTTTTTCTAACTTCTGTACCTGCTCTTTCAACACTTTATTTTCTTCCTTAAATTTCAAGTTTTTTAATGAGAGATATCTAGACTGGGCTGAAGGAGGAATATCTGATGGAATGGATGGAATATCAAGAATAATGGAAGGCAGAGCAAGGTATTATGGAGGAGATGTGGAAGTAGAGGCTTCTTGCGCATAAAACCACACAGATTGTTGTTTTAATTGCTCTTCCTTTTCTTGCAATTCTTCTTTTAATTTTGAAATTTCTTTAGCATTTGCTAATGCTTGCACACTAGCTTGTTGTAGGGCATCCTATGTTTTACTCAATTTTTCTCTAAACCTTGCTTCATTTTGTTCAATTTTCTTTTCCATTTCCTGAGTTTTGCTGAAAGATTGTTGCAATTCTTCTTTTATTCTTAATTTCACCTCAAGGAATTGCATGTTTTTCCTTTCTTGTTCCAATTCAGCTTCTAATCGGGACATTTTCATAGCCCTCAATAATTCTTCAGTTTCGAGCTCCTCTTCATTCAAATTTTCATGGGATTCTTCCTCTTCAATCAATATTTCTTTTCCTTTTCTTTGATCTATAGTTGGAGGAGGTGTAGGGGATCTCACGGCTTCCTCTACTTCAAATTCCTCAGATGCTTCTTGTTCTTTAGTTTGTGCTTCAAAATCTTCAACAGAGTCATGAATTTCAAAAATAGGGGGTCCTTCAGGAGTCGACATTGGGTTTTCAGGAGGACTTTGGGGCTACTCAGGAGATTGTACTAGTGTACGGGTTTCTTCATGGCCTACAACAGTTTCTGTTGAACTTTTCGAAATAGGGGTTTGAACTTTAGGCGTTTCTTCAGGGGTGGACACTACGGTCTCAGCATGGCTAGGGCTTTCCTCATGTACTTCTTGCTTCCTCTTCTTGGAACTAATATGACCTACCCTAGAGAACTCTTGTGATTTTCTTTTTCCCCTTTTCTTAGAAGATTCTCCTTTCTCAATTCTTTCCTTTTTAGCTGCGGGTCCCCTTGTGGGTTTCCCTTTTGGCTTTTCTATAGGCGCAGACAAAAATTCTAACCAGCCTTGCTTCCCAGTTTCTTTTTTTAAGAAATGGTGTTTAATTATCAAATGTATTAATCCCTGATATTTTATAGAAGATTCACCCCTAGCCTTTACTCTCAAAATCATGGAAGAGATTTGTTGGAACAAAAACACTAGCAAATTTATCCTAGCAGAAGGTTTTGTCCGACCATACCTCAAATGTATTAATAACCGCATTCCAGGGCCCAATATCATGCCATACTATCTATCACAAGTGAAGAAATGAGCCAAGTCACAACAGTTCTCCATAGCTCGTCCAAACTATTACGAGCTATGCCGCGTTGGTCTCCTTTATGCATTTGAATTTCCGACCTTCTTTCTGGCTCCTAGTGAAACACAACCACCAATTTCTCAAATTTAACCCGACCCTTTTTAATCGGTTTTCCCTCAACTGGGATTCCAGAAATTTCACTTATAATTTCTGGGGTAACTTCAATTATCTCTCCCCTTACTCTAGTAACATTCACATTAAATTTCTCACAAATTCCCCAACCATTTTTGGCTGGAAACCTTCATACTACATCACAAAATTTAGCCACCCAACTTCTTCTAGCAATTTTTTGGTTTTTGAGTCAAGATTGAAGTTCTTCAGCTCAACATTTCTCTTATTCCCCATCTCTCTCTGTCAACAATGGTGGACTTCATTGACGGACTTGAACTAGCAGTTTGAATTACTTACCAAAAATGTGGAATGATTTTTTCTTGATTTGGGAGCAACCAATTTGAAAATGACATGATGTGCCATTAACTTTCTGCATTTATTTCCTTTACTGCTCCAGACGATTTTCACACTGCAACATGAAGCTTGCAATTCAATTCACAAGGTTGGCAGTGCTCATTACACATGTTAATCTGTACTTGGGAGGATTTTTGAAAAGACAACCAAATTATGAAAAGATTCGTTATCATTGATTGACATCATCCAATGTCACATCATTCCTTACATCAACAATCCACCACTTTTTGAAATGATTAAAAGTTTATTTATTATCATCATTAATTAACAGTATGGCAGAGATGTTTAGATTCATAAATATCTACCTATTTTAAATTAGTCTAACTACCTTAGAAAATAATATTCAAAAGTAATATTCACATTAAATGCGCACCTTAATTTATTTTGAGCCTTTGAGTTCTTCAGGAGCCTTCAAGAGCTCTCAGGAGCCTTGGAATTACATGAGTTGAGAGCCTTTGAGATCATCAAAATTTTTAGGAGTGCTTCAGGAGTCTTTAGGAGCTCTCAGGAGTTTTGGAACTTCAGGAGTCATTAGGAGTTGTTGAGCTAAATGAAGTCTTTAGAGTCTTTAGCCTTTAGGAGCCTTCTGGAGCTATCAAGCCAAACAAAGTCTTCAGAGTCTTCAATATTCAGGAGCCTTTAGGAGCTTTTTAGAGTTCTTCAGGAGCCTTCAAGAGTTAACTTAGATAGACCGCCATTTGCTTGTTTTCAGTCATCTCTTATTTTTTTAAATTTTTTTTTCGAAAGCAAACCACCATTTGCTGGTTTTTAATTTACTTCCATTTTTTCTCAAGGTAAATTGCCATTTGCTAGTTTTTAATTTACCCTGTTTATTCATGCCTTCCTCAAAAGTTTAGAGACCTTCTCTCATGGAAGAAATATCTTCCATGAGAAAATGTTCAATTCTGTGTTGTAGATCATCTAAAAATTCTTCCTTTGATGTAGGCTTATGATATGTTTTCAGACGATGACCATTCACTAGCATAACTCTCTTTTCTCCATCAATTGGTACTAATTGGACAACTCCATTTCCAAATATTTGATCTATCTCATAGGGTCCTAACCATCTTGTATGGAACTTCCCGTTAAACTCTTCAAATCTAGAGTCAAATAACAATTCCCAATCACCTGCTTTGAAATGTCTGGACACAATATGTTTATCGTGCCATTCCTTCCTTTGCTTTTGAATCACCTCTGTATGCTGAAGTGCCTCCATTCTCATTTCATCAAGTCTATTAAGCTGCAAAATTTTGCTTCTGCTTCTGGTAGATTAATTCCAATTTCTACTGTTGTCTTCAATGTTTTTAATTCAAATTCAATTGGCATAAATGGTTTCTTTACATACACTAGTTCATAAGGAGAAAATCCAGTTGTTGTTTTCCACGTGGTATTATAGGCCCTGACTGCTTCATCCAACCTATCTATCCAGTTTGTCTTCCTCAATGAAACTATTTTTGTCAGAATATTCTCTAATTCTTTGTTAGTAACCTCCACTTGTCCATTCGCCTAAGGGTGATATGGCGAAGATTTTCTGTGAGTCATCTGATATTTCTGCAAAAATGCTTCCATCATTACTGATACAAATTGTGGTCCTTGGTCTGAAACAATTTCTTTGGGTGCACCAAATCTCTGTAGAATTTGCTTGTATAGAAAATCTGCAACCTTATCTTCTGTTGTTGCTGGTAATGCCTTTACCTTTTCCCATTTTGTTGCATAATCAGTACAAACAAGGATGTAACGTTACCCTCTTGAAGGTGGATCGATAGGTCCCACAAAATCGATGCCCCATTTTTCAAATGGTTCCAGAGCTATTTGTGGTTGTATTGACATCTCCATGGTCGACGTGGGTCTTCCCACCCTCTGGCATTCATCACAATGCGTGACAAAGAATGAAACATCCTTTGTCATTGAAGGCCAAAAGTATCCAACTCCTAAGATTTTGTGAACTATTCGCACCACTGAATAGTGTCCTCCTTCAGGCTCATGATGGTAGGCATGTACTACATCATAAACATCTAACTCAGATACACATCTGTGTAAAACATGGTCATGGCATAATTTAAACAATATAGCATTAATCCACTGAAATCGAGAACTTTCATGAATTAACCTCTTCTTTTGTTTCTGACTAAAGTGACTTGGACATTTTCCTGTTACAAGGTAATTTGCCAAATCAGAAAACCATGGTGGATGAATTGATATAGAAAATAGATGTTCATTTGAAAATGTATCATCCATTGGTTCTTGATTATCCTGTGAAATAATTTCGAAAAGAAAGTCAGCAACAACATTGTCTTTTCTAGGTTTATCAATGATAGTAACATCAAATTCCTGCAACAACAATAACCATCTAATTTTACGTCCACCTACTAAAGCCTTGTTCATCAAATATCTAATTGTAGCATGGTCTGTATGTATGTAAACTTTGTAACCTGTAATATAATGTCTGAATTTTTTTATTACATATACTATAGCTAAAAATTCCTTTTCTATTGTTGTATAATTTCTCTCTGCAGGATTTAAATTTTTACTAACATAATAAATTGCATGCATGGCATCATTATCATCTTTTTTTCCTAACACTGCTCCAATAGTTAGATTGGATGCATCTGTATGTATGTGAAATGGCTCTCCCCAAACAGGTCCTTTAATGATTGGAGAAGTTGTTAAGGCTATTTTGATTGTCTCAAAATATTTTTGACAATCTTCAATCCATACAAACTCCTCTTCTTTCTTGAGTAGGGTAAACATTGGTGATTCAAGTTTACTAAATCCTTCTATAAATCTTCTGTAATACCCAACATGGCCAAGAAAACTTCAAACTCTTGTTTGGTTCTTAGGGATTTCAATGTTCTGTATGATCTCAACTTTCTTGGGATCAACCTTTATCCCCTCTTTTGAGATGTGATGTCCCAGAAAAATGACCTCTGTCATCATAATAGGAATTTTTTCATGGTTGAGTGATAATATGTGATCCTTACATCTTTGTAAGACCTTGTCTAAGTTTTGGAGTGCCTTATCAAATGTTTTGGCATGGACTGTAAAATCATCCATATAAATTTCAACACAAGAAGTGGTGAAATCTGCAAAAATGGCTAGCATTGATCTTTGAAATGTGGTAGGTGCATTACATAGTCCAAATGGTAAGACTACATATGCGTATGTGCCCCAAGGACAAGTAAAGGTAGTTTTGTCTTGATCTTCAGGGGCTACTTGGATTTGGTTATATCCACTGAAGCTGTCTAGAAAAGAGAAGTAGTTGCTGCTTGCGAGGTTATCTAGTACCTGGTCTATGAATGGCAATGGGAAATGGTCTTTCTTTATGGCTTTATTCAATTCCCAATAATCTATGCACACCCACCATTTACCATTCTTCTTTGGAACAATAACTAGTGGAGAAACCCACTGACTATCAGAGATTGGGTATATGAACCCTACTTTGAGCAACTTCTCTATTTCTTTTTTTACAATGTCACAAAGAACAAGATTGATACGCCTCTGTCCTTGTTTGATTGGTCTTACATCTTCTGTGTAAATGTGGTGACTATAGATTGAAGGATGGATCCCTCTCATATCCGTATATTCCCAAGCAAACGCTTCAGTGTGTTTTTCTAAAGTGTCTTTCAATTCTTGTTCTTGCATTGGAGATAAGGATGAATTGATATTGAGAGGTTTATCTCCAGCTACTGTAATCTCTTTGGTGTCTTTTGTGGAATATATTGATTTCTCAACGAGAGTATTTAGAGGACAATAATGTTGTCCATGTAATGTTGTTTGATAGTTTTCTCTTTCAATTTTTGAAGTTAACTCTTGTTCTTCACATTCTTGAACATGTTCAGTTATAGTAACCATGGCTAACTCTACAATATCATTGCCTTCCAACTCTAAATCTTCATCCACCCAAAGTTGAGTGTTTGGTTGAATTGTCAGTTGTGCTGGTGGGTAGAGTGACAATTCCTTTTGTTTTTGACCATTTGATATGATCATGCTTCTAGATCTATAATTAATTAAAGCGACAATAATAGCTAACCATGGTCTTCCTAAGATGATTGGATATCCATAATCTTTCTTTCTGGCTTTAAGAACCAAAAAGTCAACCGGATAATCCCATGTGTCTATGGTAACCATGATCTCTTCTATTATACGCTCTGGTTTTGTGGTAGATTGGCTAGCTAAATGTAGAACAGTTGTTGTTGGTTGAATAGTTTCCATCCCAAGTTTCTATACTATATCAGATGTGATAACATTAATGGCAGCTCCTAAATCAATTAGAACATTTGATATTTCAATTCCATTAATACTCAACATAATTACAGGGCTACCAGGATCATTATATTTATGTGGAAGCAGTCTTCTTGATAACACATCAGTAAGTTTTATCCCTACTTGAATTGTTGAAGGCATTTTCTTTTTCCTTCCTAGAGTTTTCATGTTTTCATGCAAAGGGATTTAACTAACTGATTGATCTCTGGTATATCTTTTATTGCCTGTAACAGTGGTATCTCTATGTTAATATTTTTCAACTCTCTAAGAAGTTGAGAATCAATTATATTCATGTGATTAAGTGGAGGGATTTTAGGAGTGATTTTCTCTTCCTTTAATCTCTCAGGGTAGGGAGCTTGAATGACAGTTTGTTCTTCCTCCAAGGTTTGTTTTTCAGTTGAATTTTCATTTTCTTCCCCTCTTTCTTGAATTTTCTCTGCTGGTAGAGTTTGCACAGTTCGATTTCTCAATTGTATGTCATTAACATCAATAAAATTCACATTAGGGGGATTTGCATCATTACATGTGTTTCTTGGATTGGCAACAGGTTGAGCTGGCAGTTGAGGCTGGTTCACTTGATCATTGGGAGAATTAGGGGCATTAAGTGTTGGAGGCGTTTTCCCCCAGGGGTATTTTTGTCCCTGATTTTTCCATGGTTGGAATTGGTTTTGATTCTATTGCCATGAGGGTTGATTGGCTTGCCATTGCGGCTGCTGATTCCATTGGGGATTCATCCATTCAGGTTGATTCCAATAAGTAGGTGGTTGATATTGAGGGGTCCATTGGTTTTGGTTTTGCCAAGGGTTTTGATTCCAGTTTGGTGTGGAACCATATTGTCTCTGATTAGAATTGTACCCTGAGTTTTGAGGCCTTTGACCAACATAATTCAGCTCTTCTTCGATTACTGGTGGTTTCTTTAGATTGCTTTTTATGCCATCCAAAAGATTACATGAACCTATTGAGTGTGATTTTTCACAAATTTCACAGATCTCAACCTGCTTTAATGGACATTCTCTCAAATGGTGGTTTCCCATACATTTGGAGCAATAAATTGATAATGGTTCAGTGGTCCTCTTATTTGCTTGCATGTTGAGATGCATAAGCAGATTAGTTTTCATGTTCGTGAATTCCTCCATTACCTCTGATACATCAGTGGTATTAGCCTGGTTTCTCCTAGAGTTTCTAGTCCCCACTCTAGTTCTAGAGTAGTTCCTACAGATCTCCATGATGTCATCCAAGGAGAGCTTGTTAATGTCTCCCTTTCCCATAAGATTCAAGGATTCTCTTGATTTGTCATCAATCCCTCTCAGGAAAATTGTCTTGCTAATTTCATTGTCCAACCCATTAGTACACCTCTGATGCAAAAATTGGAACATATCAGCATAGTCTTCCAAACTTTCATCCTCCAATTTCCTCATTCGAAACAATTCCTCCTTCCTATTCCTTACTCGACAGTAATCTTGGTATTTATCCAAGAATTCGGTTTCCATTTGCTGCCAAGTTCTAATTGTTCCTAATCCTAAACCCATGAAACCATCTTAAAGCTGATTCTTTCAAAGTAGAAGGAAACAACTTCAACTTTTGATTATCTGTTGCATAATCATAGGTTTGGCATAAAATTTTGAATTCAAATAGGAATTGATTAGGGTCTTTTGAAGTCTTTCCCCTAAAGGTAGGTAGAACCGAGGGTGAAATGTTCTTCATAGGAGGTTCATTAAGTTGTCTTTCAAGATTGATAGGATTTGAAAAGGTCCTATTTGCTGGGGGATGTACTGGTTGGTCAGCCATTTCTTCTCCTAGAAATGGATTTCTATTTTTTTCTTGATTTTCAATCTGGTATTATTGAACGTCTTGTTCTTGATCAAAATCAATAATTCTACGAAAATCAACGTTTCGTGGAAGAAACCTTCCTAGATGGTCTCTGTTTTGTCTCATCCATAATTCAGATCTCTCTTCCTTATCAACACTAAGGCTTCACTCTAAATAGACAGATCTTTTAAGTATTCCTGGCAACGACGCCAAAAGTGATGGGAAAGGTCATTGATGTCAGAACTTGCATCATTTAATCAATTATGTATCGAACCGGGTGTGTCTCAGAGAAATATATGATAAGGATAGTTGTCACAGATTCTTTGAGGGGGTTTTGCAATGTAAACAATGACTTCAGGTATCAATTTGCCTACTTCAAGAGCTCTTCAGGAGCTCTCAGGAGTTGAACTGTAGCGACTAATTCCTAAGGTTTAATTCTATCTTATTTTCTAACTTAAAATCTTGTTGACTTATTTATGACTTTATTGAACTCGATTTAGACCGATTCATGGAGACAACTAATGATTACTTTAATCTTTAATCTAAAGCACGAAATCCAAATTAATTCTATTTTTCTTTTAAAAGAAATCCATAATTAATTGTTGGAAATTAAACACTATTTAGGAACATAAATGAATTGCGAGGAAATGACAATTACTCTAGAAAACAAAAAAACTAATCTCCATGAATTTTTTTTCAACAAACTCCAACTTCATCTTCCATAAGTTCCTATCATTGCTTTTAATGAAACTTAATAAATAACACCAAACTGAACTATTTCAAACAACATCTAAATCCAATTAATCTGATAAACCTTATATTGATTTCAACAACTTAATCTAACCATAACAAACTGAAACTTAAAAGTAATTTGTGCAGAAGTAACTATCTAGAATTAACATTCACTAAGTCGGAAAATGATTTAACAACTTAACAATTCAAAATTAACATCTACTTCAGATTTAATATGAATGAATCAGAAATAATGATGAGCCCAAAATATGCTCATAATTTGGATATCATGGTGTACTTTTAATACCTTTACTTTTGTTGTTCATGGTTGTTTAACTCTCTTGAAACCTTTTATTGGGGGATATCCTGTAGTAATACACTTTCATGTTCCTGCAGCCTATTATGTTGATTTGTCTATATTTATTACCCTGTTTTACTCCCCAAATGACTGGTATATCGCATGTAGTTTTTGAATGATGAAATAGATTTAAATATGTGATTAATGAATGGATATTGTGTATGTGCCATGCGCCTTTTCTTTCGCATCTGTTACCTTGTGTTTCGCAGGTTGTTGAAGAAAGTATGATCGAGTCAAGCGTAGCCAATCTCGGCCTTGCAGTAAAGTCCATTTTCTGCACGACTTCGAGGAAGCTATGGCAAAGACTCTTTGACCGAAACTGTTGGGAAGGATTTTAAATGAAATTTAATCTGGAAAGAGTGGAGTGCTAGATTCTCTCTCAATCAGGTTGAACGGATAAACTCATTTATGAAGTCTGTTCCTCGATTTCGGGATACACTTTACATCCACGTCTTTCTCTGTTAGGGTTAGTTAGTTGTTTTCCTGATTTTAAATAAGTGTTCCTCCTTCGTGGGTGAACAAGAAGGAGATAGATAGAGAAGCAGATTATGTAAGAGTTAGAGTTATAATATGAATCAGAGTTTTTGTTAGTTTTCTGAAGCAGAACAATCAATGTAAATGATTTCACGTTATGAATAAAAGTTGATGGAGTTCTGAGCACAATCTTCTGTGTAAATTAATTGATGCTTGCTAAGGGGGCCCACTTAGTAAGTATCTGTAGGAGAGTAGTTGTTTATCTTTTGTTAATCCAAGTTAGATTTCATTTTAGAAGTTTTAGCACAAACTCAGTCTTATACTGTTCTTGCAGCATCGGGAATCCATCCCTGTGTTTGTTCCTGCAGCATAAGGCCAGTTTATAGTTTGTCTCTCAGTTGTAGCTATTATGATTTCTACTTTGGTTAGATTATGGTTGAGTTAAGAAAACTTTGCATTACCTTCCTGTAGCATAGGTAGAATTTCTTTCTAAGTATTTATTTTCAATAGGTTGTGACTGAAACCGGTTCTTAGTGCACATATAGTGCTGCTCCATTTAAAGCATACGTTCCCTGGTTTGACAAGTAAATGAACGACCACGAAGAGGTATTAGTCACCTGCTGGAATGTCCAATTCCCAGGATAGGTTTTGCCGTGATTTTCATATCCTTTTGTGGGCGCGACCAAATAACATAATAGCATAACTTGAAAAAATACCAACACAATATCGTTCCAAAGGTTGAGCGGGCCCTACTCTTCCTCAGGTAAGATCCCTTAACACAGAGATTGAATTAACTCCTTGCTTTCATTCCCATTGATCAAAAGTAGAATGCAGAACAAAGTATTGCTATTGAATTACAAGAATCTGATTGAAAATTATCTAACTCCTAACTAAAAAATGAAACATGGATATTTATAAGAATATTGTTATTAAATTTCTAACATGACGTTAACTTCCAAAACTTAAGGCGATCAAACTAAAGATTACAATCAAACTAAAACATAATTGAAACCGAACTAAAGAGAACTATGTCAGATTGGCACTGGAAGTGGATGTTCCATAATCGACTAGAAAGGAGTCGATTTGGACTTGAGTGACTCATCATCCAACAGGGCCCATCTATGGCATATTCATCCATCATGATTAAACAGAGAGTTTAACCACATCATCAATCTTTAAAATACCCTGTTCAAAACCCTTAAGAAAAGGATAACATTTATGGTAGTAAAAGATCAACGCAACATAATTATCTCAGCTAATATCATCATAAAGTAACACAATTAACATAAACCATTACTTCAAATATATCTACTAATTTATCCAAACATAAAGCAAAATAAGTAAATATGTTAATCTATAATCTACCACCAGTCATGTCAATTAACAAAAATAACAAGTCCTTTAAACATAAAATGCTTTAAATGAAAGTATTCTGATGCTCTCATCACTAAGCCAAAAGAAGATAAACCCAAGGTAGTCCAAAATGCACTTCTCTGTTAGCTCTTCCCATGCCAAAACCAACAAGAGAAAAATATGCACTATTTCCCAAGGCACTGTTATCACATTCAATGATGAGTGAAGTAATTGTGTATTTATACTGCCAATCTAACATGCAAAAATACAAGATCCATAACTATTATCCAAATCATTGTTATCACCCAATCATTTTCCACAATAAAACTGTTCAAACAATTATTCATTTCTATTCATTTTCTTGACCTTAACCACTGTTTTTCCAAACAAATGTGTACTAACCAAACAAATGTGTACTGACCAAACAAATGAACATTGACATTCACTATTCATGGAAAGACACAAACAAATGTGCAAGAATCAAGAAGTGTGCTCCCCCTGACTGAAAGCAAGTATAGAAAAAAAAAGCACTGTCAAGATGCCCTTGTAGCATGTGCATATACCTATTTTTGTCCCACATTCACTGTCTCCCAAAAAAACTATTCAAATAACAAAGTCAAAGTGCCAAAGTACTTCTCCAAATAAGAAAGTCATTGTCCAGGTAACAAAAACAAAAGTTACTACATACCAACCAAGATCCAAATCATGAGAAGTTTCCCAAAAAATGTGTCAAGCGTTCACATTGTCTCCATATCTTTCCACAAAGAAAATTGAGAACAAATGATACTTGTATGCTCTTGAATTGAAACAGTGTCCAAAAATGTCATGAATCTAAAAGACACATATATCCTTTAGCATTGTCTATGGGTTTATTATAACACTATCAAGAATGTTTGTTGCATTAAGAATAAGCATCAACAATCTTTGATAATGATTAAATGAATGTACTCGTTTACATCATGAACACAATCACCTTATAATAAAGAAATAGATACCTTTGTATAACCAATGAAAAACTTTATTACCTCTGATAGAATGCAAGGATATTACAAGAAATACTTCTCAGAATCATGGTAAACAATAATGAGTTTAGTTTCTAATCTCTTCACTACAGAGACACAACTTCTTGTTGTTGCCTAAGGGGTTTGAATGGTCCATTAGAAATCAAATCCCCCTCAACTCATGCTTCTGTTTAAGCACTAATAGATGCCATTTGCATATTATGCACAAGTTTAGGCTCATTCTTTTCTTGACTTTGTTTTCTTCTCTAAACCTTCTCTGATTTCTTCTTGTCATCAGATGCTTGTGACTTTGAATTTTTCTTATGTAAGAAATCATTTCTTCTCTCCCGTTTCACAAACCTAGTTCTACAATACTTTGCAACATGACCATGGTTATGACATTTATAACATATTACATTCATAATGTAAGAGAATGCATATTGACTCCTTTTAGAGCTTCTTCTACAATAACTCGCTTTATGCCCATAACAATTACATGAATAACAATAACCAAGAAATGAATAATTGTACCTCATTGATTTATTTTTCCAAGTAGGTGGAGATCCCGTGGACCTATTGTCTCTACTTCTTCTTCCTCTGTTGATGTCCTTGAACTATCTACTATCAGTATTCTTAACTTGTGAATTCTTCTTTTCTTCAGTCTTAGGGGCAGCAGCGTGATAGCTTAGATCTATCTTCTTTCTTGGTGTTTTTTTGACTCCAAAACTCTGTCCTTCAGCAAAGCCTAAACCAGTAACATCCTTGTGATGTTTTTGCTTATCTAACATCTCATTCAACTTGCTGGTACTCTCATCAAATTTCAGATTCTTTTCTAATTGCTTCCTAACATTCTCAATATATTTTCTTAGAGAGAGACTATTTCTCTTTCAAGATTTTGAAATTCAACTGTTTTGGCTTCCAAATTAGACCTTGTCACATTAGCTATCCTTTTGTTTTCTTCAATCCCTAATTTTAGATTGACAATCAAGTCATCTTTTACAATGTGTTCTTTTAATAGAGAATTTTCCTCTACACTCTTTTTCAATGAGGCAATCTCACTCTCTAGCTTTTTACACATCTCTTCCTTATCTTTAAATTTGTTTTCCATTTCTTCATCAGTCCTTTTTCTTTCCACAACTTGAACTTTAAGAAATTCAACAGTCTTTTTAGATTCATTATGATTTTTTAGTAAGACTTTATTAACCTTAATACTTTCTTGAAGTCTTACCTGGAGTTTTTGGTTCTCTCATCTAAGGTTTTTAACTTCAACTAGGGCAGCAACAAGTTCTCCTTCAAGATCAACAACTCCTCCGTCGGTTTCTTGATCATTTTGGTATTCATTTGCAATCTCTATGAACTGATATTCATCATTTATTCCTGCTTGACATTCTTTAGAGCCAAGAAGATTAGAAACATCATCAACCTTTGTAAAAGACTTCTCTTTCTTTTGATGAAGACCCTTCTCCTTTTAAGAAACTTTATTTCTATACCTCTTTCCCATTGTACTCTACTACCAAGAACCCTTAAGTTGGTTAAACTTTTTGCAAGGGTCTAACTTTGATACCACTTGTTGGAGTACAATACCATTGAGACGGGGGGGAGGGGGGTGAATCAGTGGTATACCAATTTCAAATGACCTTGAATTAATCTTTCACAACTTTAAACATATAAAATGCAAGTTTCAGAATAGTTCAACTATCATGTGTTACATCATGCATGTAAAGCTATCAAGCTTGATTGAACATAAAAAACATAAGCAAATCATAAAAGCTAAAGACACCATAGAAACTCAAATGCTAAAAGATACATAAGACTAAATGTTT
>VDFB02131015.1:0-27405 GCA_007258455.2 Sequoia sempervirens
TATACTTAATAGGAATATTAATCAAATAGCTAGTATTTAATTTATTAAAGGTGATGACCATTTTTAGGTGTATACAATAACCAATTAATCATTCTGTGAAATAAGGAACATAAAGAAAATGAAATGATGAAGGAAATGGATAATAAAAGAAATAATAGTTGAAAGTATAGATAGGATGAAATGGAAGTGATGAAGCTTCTTGTGCTTTACAGAGTGCTTTATCATCAGAGAGCTTATTATGTCACAAATTAGTATAAGTGTCTAGATAATATGAACTTCTAGATGACCTGAATATTGTTTGCATTTTTATTTAGTAGTGAAGTATAAGCATCTAGGTATAAGGACCCTAGATGACCTGAATACTTATTGCATGGAAGACACTATCAGATAAGGAATTCTCTCATCCACACTAGACTCATAGGTCCTCTATGGTTTTAGACAACCATGTCCTAAGATGAGGCATCCTATAAATAAGAAAAAATCTGCAGACAACAAACAAGTGAACATGCCCCATCCTCGCCTGTCTAGTCCAAGACATCCTCTAGAAGCTAAAAGACATGCAACCAAAGATAAAAATAATGAAATTATCAAAGATCGACAAACAAACTGGCATCATACCTCTATGTAGATCTGATTCATTTCACAGTTTATGCATTTGGTTATATTTGAAAGATGGATTGATATGTTTGTTGCAATGTTTGCTTGATTGTCAATCCTAGCGTGTTTTGATTTTGTTGAAGTTTAAAGCTATGTGGCGATTTGAAAGTGTCACTGTTTAGGGCTTTTTGAGGTTATTTGATTTTTTTTTGGATTTTCTAAATATTTGATTTTTGTTAGATTTTTTTAGGACATTTTATGACTTTTAGGGAATTTTTTTAAGTTTTAAAGATGGAGTAAGATGAAATATGGTAGATGACTGATTGAAGGAATAAGATCATCCATAGTAGAGGTAATGCAACCATGGATAAATGATAGATCAAAAGGAAAGATTCACTATAAAACATGTCACACAAGCAACAAATCTTTTGTCAAAAGATGATAATGGTTGGTTGATTGGATACTAGGAATGATCGATTCCATAAGGCATGATGATGGTAAGTACTTATGATCACTAATTCCTCTAAGTATGATAAGATTGATGATTGTTGATGATTGATTGACCAAAGATATGACGATTGGATAACATTTTATAGCTAGGATCAAATATGATTTGCATGACAAGATTTGAGGTTGCAAAGGGACATGATGACCAGTGTTGGAGGTAATTTAATCATGGATAAATGATAAGGATGTGAACTATGATGGAATGGTAACACATAAGGATATGAAAGGGAATCCAAAGCATGCATTTGTAATTTTACTCCTAATCTCATAAAAAACAAAGGAAGAAAATGGGATATGAATTTGGATAAGTTAGGAGATACAGAATGAAAAACTGCAAGGATAAGGCTAATGAATAGGATGATCAATATCAAAATAGATAAGATATGGATACAAATTCCTAAAAAAAATTCCCATATTCCTCATCAAGACCAAGGAAGGGAAGAAAGGATGTATTCAGATAGAATGGTGAAATATGGATAAAGTGTATAGGATAAGATGTATGGCATTCAAGAAGATCCTTAACCTTGTCAAGATCATAGGTGGAAAGGTAAAGGATGAATGTAAAGAGGAGGATGAATATGAATGATAAGATGGAAAAAACTTGCCCCCAAGTGTAAAGTGTAAGAGGAATATGGAAGATAGGATATGGATACCTATATAAATTAAAATGGAAGGTAGTATATGAATGATAAGGAGATGGAGGGCAGACTCAAGCATCAAGTTTCATGGATAATATCCCTCAAATATGTGCTCTAATAAACCATGGCAATGGGGATTAGACTCATAAAAGTTGATAGAATAATGGCATGATGGAAGAAGCCATGGAATTATGCAAAGGTTTGGATTAAAGGAAGATAATGGGGGATAAATGTTGGATAATAAATAGGAGGTTGGAAGGCTTGTTGATGGATATATGGAAAGGATGTCAAGATCAACATCAACACACACCTTGAAGGGTGGTGGAGTGATGAAGGAAAAATGGAGTTTGAAGGTGACAGGTTTTTAGATGGAAGATTGGAGGAAGCTTTTGGATCAACAAATTTGGATGCGAATTTAGATTTTATTGCTTCTATGATACTTTTAGGAATCCACATATCTTTTGAATTTTATTTTTGCTTTGTAGGGATTTTTGGCCTTTGAGATTTTTCTTTTTTCTTTATGGGCCTTCATGGCCTTTGAAAATTTTCTTTTTTATTTGTGAGCCTTTGTGGCCTTTGAAAATTTTATTTTTGATTTATGGGCTTTTGTGGTCTTTGAATTTTTTTCTTTTGACTTTGGATCACATTTTCTTTTATTTTTGCATGTCTTTTCAAGGAGACATGTTGATCCTTTGATATATGTGGATTTTGATATGGAAGCTTTTGACATTTGGCACCGAAATTGCTTCCAAGAGAAATGGGATGGGTGGATGGAGATGAATGATATGGAGGTATTATGGATGGGTTAATGTAGGTAGAATTTTGAGAGGGAATCAAGGATGTGTGCATTTGTTGTTCTTGATGAATAAGAGATGGAGGGATGTAGGGACCCAATGTGTATGGAAGGGTTGATGGACTAGAGTTTGAATGATAAGGACCAAGGATAGATGGAAGGTTTGATGGAATAGGATAAGGACCTAGGATAGATGGAAGGTTTGATGGAGTAGGATACTTGAGTTTATTTTGATGGAATTCAAACTTACAATGGATGCCAATGTCTTGAGATTGAGATGTATAACCAAGGCCATGATAATATGGATTTTCTTGGATATAAATGGGTTCTAGTATACCTTGTTCACAAATTCCTAATCCTTTGCATTTGTAGTTCATACTTTGACACATTTGCTTGCTAACGAGATATGTATTATTTATGAAACAAGATGCAAGTCCATTGTAGGGAGGATATGATGTAGATGAAAGGATAGGTGTTTGAAGAAAACTAGAGTGGATAAAGGTAGAGGAACCCATTTTATAGGTGTGATAGGATCTTGACATGGGGATGATAGGGTACTTTGATCTTGACTTGGAAAATGATCATGAGGTGTAGGAGATGGAGTAGCTTTCTCTTCATTATGTATGGAATCATCATGAAGTGGTATGAAAGACATATCTTGATCATGAGAAGGATAAACATCATCATGGAATGAAAGGGTATCCTTGAATGGAGGTATATCTTTATCTTGATGAGGAAGGGAAACTTGATATTTTGTGGAAAGCATCTCTTGATCATTAGATGGTAGGACATCATTGGATATGATGGAAGAACTAGCATGATCTTGGGATGAAATGGAATCATGAGATGGTATGGATTCATTAGATGAGGTGGAAGGAGGACTTGGAAGGATACTTTTCTCTTGAGATGGAAGGGGATCATCTTGGATGAAACAAAAAGAGATAAGGGGATCATCATGAGGTTCTCGAGAGATGGGATCTTGGTTAAAGATTGGAGAGCATTGGATATTTTTGGTATCATTGGATGGAGTAAAAAGAATACTTTGATCTTGATGTGTAGGGGAGTCTATGATAGCATGCTTTGGAATAAGAGATTGACATGAATCATTGTATGTAGATGGTGTGATGGGAGAGGATGGTTGGATAGATTTGATAACTTGGGTGAAAGAATTATGAGGTTTATTTTGAATTATGGGGGATGAAGATAGATGCATGATATGGTAGGATTGCACTATATTATTTTTATTTGAGGACTTAGATTTCTTTGCACATAACTCTTCAAAAATTTCATCAACAAGGGTCTTGGAGGATGGGATGATATATTTCGTGCTAGTAGTCTTTGGAGAAAATTGTCAAAGGATTCTTTGGTTGATGGATTAGAGCTTGTGAAGTTGGATGGTGATGTTGGTGTAGGACTAGTATTCTTTGAGCTAGGAATTTTGTTAGATGGTGATGGAGGACTAGTAGATGGAGTGGTGTATGATTCCAAAATTAATGTGGTATTTCGCTTGTCAATAGTATCATCACTTGATGACCTAATATTTCTAAAAATTTCTCATCATCACTAGGATCTACAAAGTTCTCATCATCACTAGGAGCAAAGTTTGACCCACCTCAAAGGATATAGGGTTTTGGATTATCTTCATGATTTGGTGAAGGGGCTCCTCAAAGTATGACCTTGGGCTTGTGACTAGGATTGTTAAGGATTAGGACCATTTTAGGAAAGTTTTAGGATGTTTTGAGGATGTTGTAGGATGATTAGTGAAACTTTGGGAAGGTTATGGATGGTTTAGGGATGATTATTATGATGGATGAAGCATGAGACCCAAAGGTTATGATAGGTGATGATGTTTGGTTGTGATTGAAAATTTTTGTTACAAGAATGCAATTCAAACACAAAAGCACAATGTTTGAATGTTTTGACTTGACTTGAAGACAAGCACACCTATGGTTGGTCAGGACAATATTTGCTAGGTTCCCACTTGGATTTCTCCAACCACACCTATTCAGAGTGGATGACCTATGAACTTAGTAGCACTGGATCCCCCTTACACGACACTTACTTCTCAGGCATGCTGAGTTCCAAATTCCCTAAGACCACAAGGATCTCAAGAAATTTTTCATCTCTACAATGAACCGTGAAAGTGTGGGATGACTTCAAAGGTCCAACCTCCTACACTAGCAAATAGAAGAATTTTGGCTTCTAAAACACTGGTTCTTAGTGAATACTCAGGGGCATGGCACCTCACGAGCATCTAACAAGCCACTTAAGGCTTTAATCACTATACTAGGGGCTCTTATACATTTTACGATAGTACCTTATTTCGAGTGACACTACATGGCTAAGGCCTATATACCATGAGGACTTGATAGTTTAGTCTTATCCATTTATATACTAGCCTGAGCGAAAAACTGGTTGGAGTCATTCCCTCTTTCGAGGTAGGCCCATCTAAGGGATTAACACATAAAAAGATGGGTCTAGCTTTCTTATCATTGAGTTTGCACAAGGTGAAAGCATAATACCTACCATCTTACAAGCACAAAAACATAGAAGTTTGTTAACCCCCTAGTTAAATCTATGTGAAAAAAGAGAGTTGTTCCTTTTAAGCACCAAACAAAATGTGGTCTTAGTTATATAGACAATCAGTTTCAAAATCAAGTCTTCGACGAACATCCTACATCAAATGTCATTAGTAGTTTTTTGATTTTCAATCTTCGGCAAACATGTGTTTATGTTTTCACTTTTCAAATCTCTGACATGAGAACCTACAAAGTGAAAGTCAATGATTAGCCACATAAATAACAATTAAACTATGAAAGAATAATACGTTAATCTAAATTGAAAATTAAAAACTAATCTAAAATTAAAAACTAATAAAATTAAAAGCCAATCTAAATAAAAAACTAATCTAAAATTAAAATTAAAATCTAATGTAAACTAAAGATTAGTGTAAATTAAAACTTAAATCTAAACTAAAAATTAAATCTAAACTAAAATTAATTGTGAATCTAAATGTAAATCTAAAGTTACTTTTAAATCTAAAATTAAATTAAAAATTAAATCTAAATCAAATTCAATCTACATTCTAAATTAGAAATCAAATCTAAATTAAAAAGCTAAATCTAATTAGAAATTAGATCTAAAAGACTAAAAGCTAAATTAAAAAAAAAAACTAAATTTAAATTAAAAACTAAATTAAAAGCTAAATCTAATTTAAAGCTAAAAGCTAAATTAAAATTTAAAAGCTAAACTAAAAGTTAAAATCTAAATTCTAATTAAATTTAAATTAAAAAAATCTAAAAAGCTAAAAGGTTAAATCTAAAAAGTAAATCTAAATTAGAATTTTAATCTAAACTAAAAGTTAAAAATTAAATATACAATGAAATTTACACTAAATTAAAATCTAAACTAAATTAATTGAAATTAAAATCTAATCCTAAATTAAGTAAAACTAAAGTTAGAAACTAAAAAAAAAGAAACATTAGGAAATCCATGTTCAAAATAAAATGTTTTGATTGCAGTTTACAGTAAAACGATGATAGGCTATGATATGATTGCATTTATTCCTCAGATTATTCAACATTTATTCAACCATGATTGTATGATATACATAAGTTGGATTCATCAATTAATTTTTAGAAATTTTTACCAAATCTAATTGGCAGATTTAAAATCAAATTTCTCAACCATTCCCAACACTCTTTCTCAAAGCATTCATTAGATGTAGTTGTCACTGCAATGGTAGACATGTATGTAGAATGTGGAATACATGATTGCAGATTGTGCACAAAATGGATTTCTTGAAAAGGCCTTTAAAACATTAATACAAATTTGTTTTGCAGGTTGATGATCTCTCTTCAAATTGCATAAACAATATTCAAGCACTTGTTCTTCAGATTGCATAAACAATATTCAAGCACTTGTTGATGAGTAATGGAAAAACAACCTGGAGTTACTTGGGTGCTGCCAGATTCTTATGCTGATCCCATTTTACTGCAGTAAAACATCTAGAAGGAGAAGAAAAAGTATATGCATGTGAACGATGTAAAGTAAAAATGCATGTAGGTTGTGAAACAATTCATAGTAGATAAGGTTCCACATGTTCTTTCTATTCATCTCAAGTGCTCCAATTAATGATCAATATAATAAACATAGAATAAACAAATAATATTTATTCCTGATCAACAAAATGTCTAAATATTGTAGAATAATTGATATTGGAAATATTTGAATTCAATATAATTTAGCCTGCCATAAATTAATGACTTCATGTTAGGTTCACCATTTTGTTTATGTTGAAAACTGAAAAAATGAACGAAAAAGAAGATTGATAATGTATGATCAGAATTCAATGTATGCTTTTTTGGTGAGAAGAGAAGGATTTTTATAGATGTATTCATGCGGTGGATTCATGTTGTGAGAGAGATGTGGGATAAAAAGCATGAGATGAGAAATGAATAATTATCCCATATTCTTTAATCAAATGCAATTGATTGAAATGGGAAAGATAAATGATTGACTTTATGATATGGTGGAGGTTTGGAATTTATATTAAAAGTGGATTTATGAATGATTTAATAGATTAAATGATCTAATGATTTGTGAATTTAGATAAATGATTAAATGGTTTTATGTATTTAAATGATTTAATACACATAGATATTTTAATGATTAATGCAAATGGAGCAATATGAAATGATTGATAAATGCAGATGGATGAGTGCTTATAAATGCATAAACGCTTATAATATGTTAATGATTTGAACAAATTAATGAGTGAATAGAAGAAAGTATTAAATGAATCAATTAAACGGATAATAATATCCATTTAATTAATAGACAAAAAATAGGATAATTTTGAGTGTCTACAATATATACAGTCGATATCATTATTATTATATGAATGTTAACTTGATCATTTTCATTTATATATATCTATATATATATATATGCACACACACACACACACAGATATATATATAAGACGTAGCGTTGATGCTATTCGTTGATATATATATATATGTACATATACAAATATATATGGTATTTAATAGAGGTTGATTTGTATATATACTATGCAAAGTATTATAGGCCGATTAATACATATGTTTTGCATAAGACAAAGGCCGATCTATATGCAAGTAATGTGTAATAATAAAGGCCGATATGGAAAGTAAACCATAGTTGATACCATTTGGGAATACATCATTATGTTAGGGAAGCGAATTACTTCAACTTGGAATGATTTCATATAAAATAATGGAAACATTTAAGCCCACTCATAAAGTGTTTAAACACATGAAAATAGGATAAGCAAACAACAGATATTGTGTTAGTCAAAGAATTGTTTGAACACTATAAAATGGGAGTTGACTCATCTTTTCTCTATCACACAATAATGCTATGACCAAGTCGACTTAGCTTATGTGTTGCCTGCAAACATAAGACTATTTTAAAGAGATAAAACATGCCAAATAAATAAAAATGATGGCTGCAATATGGCACCAACATATGAAAACTCTATATTCTGTAGAAGTCTATTTTGGTTGCAAGTTGATTGTCATCATTTGAGCATGTGCACATTTGAACAGGGTGTCCAAATCACCTGGATTTTACGAACTATAGGTCCAATGCATGTCCATTCGCTAATGAGTTTTTTTATGAGGAATATTTAAGCAACAAATTTTCCATTGTCAAACAACACATTTCAATTGGATAGACTAATATTTTTGCTTGGAATCTTGAAATCATTTAATAAAAAACCTACATATTCACCAATACTATTAAAACAACATTGTATCAGGACCCATTTTGCCAATTAAAATTTACAAATAGTTGCTTGTGAAGACCCATTTCGCCAATTAAAATTTATAAATAGTTGCTCATGAGGACCTATTTCACCAATAAAATTAAAAAATAATTACATTTGAGGACACATTTTGCCTTGAAAATTACAACATATCGTTGTATAAGCACGCGAGATTCACCAAATTTTTAATATACCATTTAAAAATCCCACGAAATTTTCCAAATATTGAATCATGGATTGATATAAATACAATCAAAATTTTCATTTATTCTTACACATTTTGTTCAGTTTTGAGGTTCTACTTCTCAATTCAGAAGTCAGCAAAAGAAAAAAATGTAGACTTAAAAGGTGAGTGACCATTTCTTGATAGTGTTATTAGTTATAATAATAAGTTTTCTTTATCTCTTTTCCATTCTTGCTTCAACAAAGTGAACCTTAGAACCAAAATCTGAAGTTTTTAAGTTTTCAAAACCTCCTAAGTAGAAATATGACTAGGAAAGACTTGCAACTCAACAAAGTGAACCATCAACCAAGTCGGGGAATCGGGAAGTTATGAAAATTTAGAACTCTACGATAAGGTTATAAAACTCTGAGGACTAGCGACTAAGGTTAGGAAAAGCTAAATTTTTTATAGTGTATTCCATGGTATTGAATTTGATATGTGATTCTGCATCATTTTTAAAGAACAACACTTATCACACTACTTATAAATTCCTATTGCATTTCCATTCACACAATCTTTGATAAATAACTAAAAGGAATATTATTAATCCATTCCTTGAATAGAAGCTAACGGTTCAACATACATAACTTATAAATTATAAGCTAACAAAGCTAACAGTTCAACATAAATAACCTATAAAGGCATCCACCCAACTTAAACAATAAAAAACTTAAAATACCAAATCGCCTAATTTATACTGAGAAATCCTTACACATCCATCACCATAAAATATTTATTGACAGATAAACATTCCAAAACAATGAAACTATCCAAATATCTATCATTCCAATAATAGACAATCCACTGGCAAATATACAATTTTTTTTTGTCTTGATAACAGTTTCTTGAAGACAACTATTTTAGAAATTAAAATAAAAAGTCTTTGAAGTATCAAGAGAGCCAAATTAAAGAAAATAACATAAAAACTAAAAAATAAATAGTGGTCCCACTCCCAACACCGACTCCTTTGCTTTCAATTATTTCTACCTCCTCCTTCAGTAACGCCTCTTATGCCTTTACTCTTTGCCTGTATTCCCGGTACTTGGTGAAAATTGTAGTGATGTTTTTGCTTGGAGTTGTAGTAATCTGTAACTTGGTTCTCCATGTGACCAAAGCCTTTTCAGACTCAACCAAAACCTAAGATCTTTTCTCTTCTCCACATTTATAAGTCCTCAGGTGGATCTCCATTTCATTGAGTTTCGAGAAGGACTCCCATGTCATTGTAGAAGGATCAACTATTTCTTTCTTGAATATCTCTCTAAATTTCATAGAGATCTCTTTTATATCTAGAATGTTTTCATCAAACTCATCAGTAATATCCACTCCCAGAATATGACAATCTTCTTTAACTTCCACCAACATTTCATAATATTGATCAAGTGTATTATTAATTTCCTTCACCAAATTATCATACATATTCAATTTCCATTCCAATGAAATGGACCAGGAAGGGTCTAGCACCTTAGGATTATTCAAAATTTTCTCACCAATTAACATCTTCAGATCCATAGAGTTCAATTCTTTCATTTCCTGAGAGAGCACATAGAGACTAGTTTCATCTTTTCTAAGCTGTTGAAATTATGTTACTAACCCCTCCCTCTTCTTAACAACTCAAGTGTAAAATACCACAGATTTATTCAGAAAGAAGATAGCCTCTTGAGATATTTTATCGATGCCCTCACAAAAAAATCTAGAATAGCTCAAATTCTTTTTAATTTTCTCTATGGTTAGCACATCGATGCCCTCTACCTGAGAACTTGAGGCTTCATTAGATGTAGGAGTGGCCATGGAAGAAATAAAATTACTCAATGCGAGGACTTGAGATTCCAGTTTTATATTTTCTTTCCTTTGTTCTTTCACTCTTTTAATCAAGGTATTGACTGAATAATTGGCATGGTACACATCACCTTCCAGTGTTGGAGGCCCCATATCAACATGTGTGACTTTGTAGTCTGCCTCCATTATTTCACCTTCATTTAAATCCTTCACAGGCTCAACAATTTCTAACATTTGATTTCCAGAAGTATCATTGGTCACCATCCTTGACATCCTCCTAGATTTCTTAGGTTTTGAAGAGCTTTGAAGTAACTTTGAAATTGTATCCACTCCAACTTTCATTGTAGGAATATACTTTCTCTTCTTCTCCACTTCTTTTTTCAGCCATCTTAGGGAGGCTACTACCAGAATAGAATCTTCATTTCCACTAATAGTTTTTTTAGGAGCATTAGGAGTGATAGGTGGATTATCAATCAGAGACAGAGAAGAGGGAAATTCAGAAAAAGGAGGAATGATATTATCTTCAGTGATCTGTTTAAAGATAGCTTCAGAATCTGCAGCCACAAGTTTTTCTTGATTGGTCTTCTTCTTAGGGGTAGGAGAATGCACACTGTCTTGTTCACAGATGCTATTCAACTTGACTATTTCTTCTGACCTATCACCATCACCTCCTGACTGAGAATTTGCACTAGAGGACCTCACAAAGGGTTTCCCTAATGATACACTTGCAACAGATGCTTGTGTAGACCCCTGTTCATTCTTTTGTGAGGACTTAGGCTCCTGAACAAGACCAACAACTTTCTGCCGTTTCCCATCCAACTAGTCTTGGGTTCTTTTAAGCATTGGGACAGTACACACCCTCATATCTAAAATTTCACTTTGGCTCCAATCAATCCTAGGGTGGGATTTATCAAGAAATTTTTCATATGCAGGATCTATGATTTTTGAATCCTTAGCTACATTTTTAGGAATGTGAAATGATATACTGAAATCCTATATCTACTATAGCGTTAACCTCATATAATCTCTTCTCAAAAATTCCTTCTCATCGAAAAAATATTCCTAGAAATCTTTGATAGATGGGTGATGCCGATATAAGCTCCCTCCATAGAGATTATGCTTCAAAAAACCCTTACTGTCAAAATTAGCTCTCATAAACAGATTTTGGAGGTTATATTCCTTGAGAATTCCTTCAGCTCCCCTAGCCATCTAGTTTGATTTGCACACAAAAGAAGGGGTATCTAATGGGAAGACATACCCTCGTTTCCCCATGTTCGTATACTTAATATTAACCATGGCCATTTGTCGATAAACTTCCAGAAATATCAGTAAACCTTCAGGATACCGAGGTAATTTAAATGACACTTTCTCAAAATGCCCTATTCTCATATAGGAAAACTTATCAAATTAGATATAAAAAACTCCCAAATTTTGATACAAGAGAAATCAATTTAGGGGAAAGGCGCATTTTTAGATTTCCATCTAGCTTCCTCACGACCTCCATTAAAAATGCATTAGGGTGGGTGCATGAAGTTGGTCGCACTTTTGTGGCCAAATGGGAAAAAAATTTGGAAACATATAACACACCCGCATTATAAAGTGAGCACGTTATGTGATTTTAAAAGAAAAAAAAGGTGAAATGTGTATCATTTTCTTTTCACTGTTTCTCAGCTCTGCCCACGGCCAAAACCCCTCATTTTCACACTCACATTCTAGGAGGAAGGACTTCTGCAAATTTCATCAAGAACAGTTGGATTTTGTCTACAAATATGGTGCCACGACGACGAAGAGATGCAGGAGGTAAGTATTGTTTACTATTTGTTTTGAATTTGTTAGTTTGAAATTGATTTTGTTTGTTTTAGGTTAGATTTGATTGTTTTTTTTTAAATATGTAGGAAATCCTGCAAATACTCAACAAGAAGAGGAGGTAAATCCTCAAAAACAAAATCCTCAATAAAATCAACCTCAACAACAAAATCAACCTCCCCCACCATTCTCTCAATTCCCTTCTGGCACTCAAGAAAATTTGAGTAGTGAAATTGAGAACAATAGAAAACAACTTGAGGATCTTATTAGTAGGTTGAGTGATCCAAATGCTTCATCCATAGAAAGAATGTTTCTAGAAAATTCATTGAAAGACATGTTAAAAAATGTAGATGCAATCATCCAACAAATATCTAGATGGCAAGATAGGAGGCAGACAACTAGGGTATATTATGTAGACAAATTATCATATAAACAAGTAAAAGATTTAAAAATGACTAAAAGTGATTTGTGCTCTCTATTCACTGACCGTAAGACAAATCAAAATCTTACCCTCAATGCAAAGAGGTTTCCTATTCATTGGTGCCACCACAAGAGATTAAGAACCATTTTTATGAAAGATGGTATATGGTCTTTGATTACCCACTGTGCAATAATTGTGAAGTCCCCCAATATTTTCTTAGGAAACTATACAGTGAGTTTGTATTGAACCAAATCCCAAATTATTTTGGAATGAGGAAGTTCTAGGGGAGAGGTGGGGGGTCAGCTCAAGATAGGCCTGGTGCACAACTGGATCTTACGCGGCAAGGGAGATGACCTCTCGCTAGGCCACCTCATGAGCAGATTGTGATGCCTGCCATTGCGAAGGAGAGTGTTGACATAGAGACATTGCAAGCGATCATAACTTTGACCTGGAGTGTCATCCATCACACCAGCCCTATTATACAACACCATCCAGGGGAGTCTTTAGGTGGTGGCCTTCGAACCTATGCGTGTCAATCTTGCCAGGTGACTTGTTTGTATGACCCTACCGACACTCAAGAGGGTGCTATGCAGGATCCATATGCTACTACGCAACCTGATCCGTATGCATCTACGGGGATGGAGAGGACGACTGACATTTTGCATGATGCATATTGCATTGACACTTAGGTAAAATTCAACATGTTCATTGAATTTAATTTATTAAATTTCAATTGTGAAATGCAAGATTAACTAATTTAGTTTTATTATTTTAATAAAATTGTAGGGTCACAGTGTAGAGATTGGATACATCAGTCATCCACCTACTTATTTTTGCAGTACACCTATCGATGGGGTATGTAAAGTTAGTAAACAATTATAAATTTATTACATGTGTTAATATCATTGTTTTACAAATGGTATTTTAATATGTGATTTTGGATGTTGAACAGGGTACTGTTGGAGGTTTCAAGGAAACACCTCCGAGTGCCAGTAGATTTGATCAAACGTTCATGAAGGTAATATAGAATTTAAAGAGAACTTAAGTAATGAATTCTAAGTTTAATAGATTTGTGTAGTTTATATTCATATTGTTGACCTTACGTTGCATTACACATCATTCAAACTCAAAGCATTACTTCAAATTCGATAACTAATAATTAGAAATATATCTGTTTAATACTTGTACTCAAAATTTTGTTCATTAGATCTCATACATTATAAGTCATCACATGGATCGCTATTGTAACTTTTTGTGATTGAATAATTTGTTGTTTTATTTTCAGATGTTGGTGATAGAAACACCACCAAATGTTACGAGGGAAATGGATATTGGTGTTTCCTCCACTATACAATCCTTGATGGCTCTGATAGGGGAGGTATGAGGCAAATTACTAAATTTCAATTTACATTCATTGTTATAGATGAACTAGTTCTAGTGAAAAATCAAACCATTATTGATTCATAGTTTAATTCCTATTTGGATGGTTTATACAGGGCTTGAGCACGCCTGAGCATCAGTGTGCAAATATTTCCATCGAGGAGAGTGATCGCGAGATGGTCGTAAGTGATTATTTTGTTAAATATATTAATTTTTATAATGTAATTTCTATATATTAATGTCTTTACTTCTTATTGTAACAGTTGAAACTTCACTAGAAGCTAAACACTAGGAGGAGCAGCAGGAGCACTCCTTGAGCACAACAAAAATGGGTGACAAACTTATTGCCATCGGATCACCCAGCAAAGGGAAAGAAAATTGTATTTGAACCAAAGCATGGAGAGAAATGAATTTTGAATGCACAAAGCCCTTTGTTGTATGCCTACATGGCAATTTTGTACATATTTTGTATTGGATATATTTGACATTGTATGCCTATATGGCATTCTTGTAAGCCTATATGGCTATTTTGTAACTATATTTTATTCTTATATCGACATATATGGATGCATGCGTACATGGTTATTTGCTTAATACAAATCTTTTTATTGATGGTGTCCATATTTGCAAATTATAAATGCATGGTTCAGTAGATATGAGTTACGTGTATTCAAGTGTATACTTTACAACTTATGCACATATATCTTTTGACTTACATGTGAACATCGAAAAGTGTGAAAATTTATGTGTTTGGAAGTCAAATGTAAACCAATTTTTCAATTCTCAATTCTTGCATACTCGATCTTATGGACTTATTCCTTCCTAGCACATATTATGAATATTTCTCATTTGGTGCAGAAGACAGATTCCTCATTTTTGAACCACTCATAGCAAAGAGATTCACAATAAGACTTTAGCATTGGAACACTACTCCCTACTTCTCTTGTCTAGACCATAAAGGATTGAAAATTCTTAATTTGATGCAATGATAGTCGTGAGATGAGAATTTATATAACCATGCCTATTTTGAAACTTACATCTATCTGCATCAACAAGAACTTAAGAAGTGTTGCATAAGAGTGTTAGGTTTGATAGGCCTTCTCTTCCCTAAGGGAGGAGAGCCTGCATCTTGAATTTTGAACAAAATTTTAAGAAGCAAACATTTTACCTAAAAGCTTCAAACCTAGATGACATATTTGGCTAAGTCTATCTTGAAAATTATCAATGTGTTCAAACTCTAAAGGAGATTCTCCCTGAAAAGAAACTTTACCCTTTTTCCCAAGGAAAGAAATTGCAACAAGTTGCATGTGATTTATCTTATTTCTTTCTCACAGTTCCTGGTCAATCATTCATGGCTTAGGATAGTTCCGTTCCAAGGCAAGGACACCCAAAAAATCACTGAGATTCTTCTACGATCTGAAGAAAAAGGTTTTGGCTCTTTCACAATGTAAATAATTATGTAACACTATTTTCTTGTTTTCCTTCCACACAGAAAAATGTTCACACTTTTCAGATTGATCAATGATCAATAATGGCTGATTGTAAACACTTGACATTTTTATGTTTGAACTTTAATTTATAATTTTGTATCATGACATTCGAGTAGATCACTAATATTTTAATATTTCACTATGAAAGTGGTGGTGTATTTTTGCTATGTTATTTGACTATTAATATGGTGGTGTATTCGAACTTGATTACTGGCAAATATGTATATATATATATATTTTGATTTTTATATTTTTTTATTCTTGAACCCAAAACAAACCCAACCCCAAAAAAAATTCTGAACGGTGAACCGGGTTCTAACCGAACTTCGACCAAACCCAAAATCCGAACTAGTAACTTAGTAAAAAATAGATTTTTGTAGTTTATATTCATAACGTTGATTACATTGCATTGCACATCTTTCAAACTAAAAGCATTGCTTCACATTTCATAACTAATAACTAGATGTTGATAGATGACAAAATTTCAATTACAATATAGTTTTACAAAGTCAACCTAAGCGAGTTATGCAATTACTTCACATTGCATAACTAATAACTAGGAGTAACGCCAATTGCATTTGGTTGTCATGGCATTCTATGAGACCACATTTCTTTGAGGCATTTTTTTCAAACAGTTCACTGCCTTGTCTATACTACCACATTTTCATACATGTCACCAAAGCATTTTGTTAAATAGTTCAAGTGTTTCCTTGTTGCTATGGCTGAAAGCCTAAAACAAGTGCTTTCGAACAAGCTATGGATGCTTGGAAAAAATCTATCAAATGCATAATAGTAAGCAATATCATATACAAGGCGGTGAACTCTTTGAAAAAATGCCTCAAAGAAACCATGAGACCTCATTTCTTTGAGGCATTTTTCAAAGAGTTCACTACCTTGTCTATGCTAACACATTTTCATACATGCCTATCAAAGCATTTTATCAAATAGTTCATTGCCTTGCTGCTATGGCTAAAATCCTAAAATAGGTGCTTTCAAAACAAGCTATGGATGCTTAGAAAAAATCTATCATAGCATAATAGTAAGCAATAACATAGACAAGGGAATGAACTGTTTGAAAAAAATGCCTCAAAGAAATGTGGTCTCATGGTGGTGGAATGCCATGACAAGCAAATTGTTGTGGATTGTCATGGCATTCCATCCCATGAGACCACATTTCTTTGAGGCATTATCTATTAACTTCCTTGTCTATGCTATTACATTTATCATACATGTTTACCAAAGAATTTTATCAAATAGTTCGCTTCCTTGTTGCTATGGCTAAAAGCCTAAAATAGGTGCTTCCAAAAAAGCTATGGATGCTTGTGGAAAAAATCTATCAAAGCATACTAATAATAGCAATAGAAAAGGCAGCAAACTCTTTGAAAAAAATCCTCAAGAAATCTGGTCTCAATGGTGATGGAATGCCATGACAATCCATAGCAATTTGCTTCTCATGGCATTAGTCATGCCATTCCATCACCATGAAACCACATTTCTTTGAGGCCTTTTCAAAGAGTTCACTGCCTTGTCTATGCTAACACATTTTCATACATGTCTATCAAAGCATTTTATCAAACAGTTCATTGCCTTGCTGCTATGGCTAAAAGCCTAAAACAGGTGCTTTTGAACAAGCTATGGATGCTTAGAAAAAATCTATCATAGCATAATAGTAAGCAACAAGCTGATGCAATACAAAGATTTCCAAACCAATCAACAACTCAGGGGACTCTTGTCCCAAACTCATCTTGGAGAATATCAAAGAAAATTTCAACATTTCATCAGAAATCTACTTTTCATCCACTCAAATTGTCTTATCATTCATCATTCATCCTTTCACAAATCTATATTCCACATGATTGGGTGTGAAAGAGGACCATGCCTAGTGTAAACATGCCTATTTAGATTCATTGGAATAGTCCGTTTGTCACACGAGTTGCAGAACGAAAATTGCACCACTTTGCAACTTTCCACTGCTTCTATTTGGAACTTTTTCCATCAATTGAAAACTAGAGACTATGGGAAAACCACTCCGAGATAACGAAAACTGAGAGAGGTTATTGTAGAGGGGCCCAATGCAATCCCTTAGGATTAGATGAGAATTTTCTAAGCGTCATGGTGTCTGAGTAACCTCATGCTGAAGTTTGCAGGCATTTTTCCCTTTGGACCCTTAAGGGATCAATCCGGTTGAACGTAGCTCAGAGCGATTCTGCTTGTTTGGGTGTGAAAGAGGACCATTCCTAGTGTAAAAATTCCTATTTAGATGTGTTGGAATAGTCTGTTTGGTCACACGAGTTGCAGAATGAAAATTGCACCACTTTGCAACTTTCCACTGCTTCCATTTGACACTTTTTTCATCAACTGAAAACTAGAGACTATGGGAAAACCACTTCGAGATAATGAAAACTGAGAGAGGTTATTGTAGAAGGTCCCAACATGATCCCATAGGATTAGACAAGAAGTTTCTAAGCATCACGGTGTCTGAGTAACCTCATGCTGAAGTTTGAAGACATTTTTCCCTTTGGACCTTTAAGGGATCGATCCAGTTGAACGTAGCTCGGAGTGATTCCGCATGTTTGAGTGTGAAAGAGGACCATGCCTAGCATAAAAAATCCTATTCAGACATGTTGGAACAATCCGTTTGGTCACACGAGTTGTAGAATGAAAATTGTACCACTTTGCAACTTTCCACTACTTCCATTTGACATTTTTTCCATCAACTAAAAATTGGAAACTAAGGGAAAACCACTCTAAGATAATGAAAATCAAGAGAGGTTATTGTAGAGGGGCCCAACATGATTCCATAGGATCAGACAGGAAGTTCTAAGCATCATGGTGTCTAAGTAACCTCATGTTGAAGTTTGCAGGAATTTTTCCCTTTAGACCCTTAAGGGATCGATCTAGTTGAACGTAGTTTGGAGCGATTCTGCGTGTTTGGGTGTGAAAGAGGATCATTCCTAGTGTAGAGATGCCTATTCAGATGTGTTGGAATAGTCTGTTTGGTCACATGAGTTGCAGAATGAAAATTGCACCACTTTGCAACTTTCCACTCTTCTATTTGACACTTTTTCCATCAACTGAAAACTGGAGACTATGGGAGAACCACTCCAAGATAACAAAAACCAAGAGAGGTTATTGTAGAGGGGCCCGATGTGATCCCATAGGATTAGATGAGAATTTTTCTAAGCATCATGGTGTCTGAGTAACCTCATGCTGAAGTTTGCATGCATTTTTCATTTTGGACCCTTAAGGGCCTTAAGGGATCGATCCGGTTGAACATAGCTTGGAGTGATTCCCCGTGTTTGGGTGTGAAAGAGGACCATTCTTAGTGCAAAAATGCCTATTCATATGTTTTGGAATAATCGGTTTGGTCACACGAGTTGCAGAACAAAAATTGCACCACTTTGCAACTTTCCATTGCTTCCATTTGACACTTTTTCCATCAACTGAAAACTAGAGACTACGGGAAAACCACTCTGAGATAATAAAAACCAAGAGAGGTTATTGTAGAGGAGCCCAACATTATCCCATAGGATTAGACGAGAAGTTTCTAAGCATCACAGTGTCTGAGTAACCTCATGTTAAAGTTTTGGTGTAGGAGCACCTATTTGATCACATGCCTCCATGAGGCCATATTGAGTAATTTGTTTCATTTTTATGTTTTGAGATTCTAATAAGCCCAAGAGGCTACCTTTTTGGTGTTATAAGTCCTAGGATGTTGTTCATTTCTCATATATTGTAAAAATTGTCAAAAGTGCAAAATTAGGTAGATGAAATGTCATTAAAGTGTTTTGTGAACAAAATAATCAAGAGGTGGTTTAAAATGGTTAGTTTTGGTTGAAAATGTATAAATAAACCCTCCAAAACTTGAATTGGGGGTTGGAGACATCATTTTTGAAGATTGATGAATGGAAACCTCAAATGTTGTGCATTTTCTGATTTTCACATTGTCTCTAAATTGAAGTTGTGATTTGTACAGCCTGGTATGGACTCAAATAATGGAGTATAATATATGGATGGAAATATCTCTATTTCTAATTTCCAATTATTTTTGTCTCATTTAATTTTATTGAGTTTTGTGGAAGATATGAATATTTTGGTGAGACTGCCTATTCTAACAATATTGTGCAGAATTTACAGTATAAAAAGTGTGATGGTACGGAATGTAAAGTCTATAATTTGGATCTGAAATCAATTGGATTTTGTTTCCATGTGAATATACTTTCATTTGGTTCAAGTCTCATCAAATTTAATTAATATTTGAATAAGTTATGAACATTTTTGTGATGGCAGGTCTGAACCCTACCTAGGGTTTGCAGTTTTGGGAAAAATACAATAACTTTCATTTCAACCATTGGATCTTCATAAGAATTTGAGAAAAAGTCTAAAACTATGTTTTATTCAATCTCACTAGACAGATTGGATTCATTATTTGTTTTGTAGAATTTATTAATGACTGTTCATGGCAATAAATTGTGGGCTACCATAGTTATGTTTCCATTGTCATATACAATGCCTAATAACATGTGTTATATAAATATTGTTTTGGATTATTGTTGAAGGTTTGTGAGATGTTTTGTGAATCCTCCTAGCTCTGCATCAAGTTTGTAGGAATTTTTCCCTTTGGACCCTTAAGGGATCGATCTGGTTGAACATAGCTCAGAAGGATTCTGCGTGTTTGGGTGTGAAAGAGGACCATGCCTAGCGTAAAAATTCCTATTCAGACACATTGGAATAGTCTGTTTGGTCACACGAGTTGTAGAACAAAAATTGCACCACTTTGCAACTTTCCACTGCTTCCATTTGACACTTTTTCCATCAACTAAAAACTGGAGACTATGGGAAAACCACTCTGAGATAACGAAAAATGAGAGAGGTTATTATAGAGGGTCCCAATGCAATCCCATAGAATTAGATGGGAGGTTTCTAAGCATCACGATGTCTGAGTAACCTCATGTTGAAGTTTGCAGGCATTTTTCCCTTTGGACCCTTAAGGGATCGATCTGGTTGAATGTAGCTCAGAGCAATTCCACATGTTTGGGTGTGAAAGAGGACCATGCCTAGTGTAAAAATCCCTATTCAGATGTGTTGGAACATTCCGTTTGGTCACACGAGTTGTAGAACAAAAATTGCACCACTTTGCAACTTTCCATTGCTTCCATTTGACACTTTTTCCATCAACTGAAAACTAGACTACAGGAAAACCGCTATGAGATAACGAAAACTAAGAGAGGTTATTGTAGAGGGGTCCAACACAATCCCATAGGATCAGACAAGAATTTTCTAAGGATCATGGTTTCTGAGTAACCTGATGCTGAAGTTTGTAGGCATTTTTCCCTTTAGACCCTTAAGGGATCGATCCGGTTGAATGTAGCTCAGAGTGATTCCATGTGTTTGGGTGTGAAAGAGGACCATTCATAGTGTAAACATGCCTATTACATGATAAATGGTCTGTAAAGCCCTTATTTAACACAAATAACCCTAAAACACTTAAATTACAAGGTTCACCACATGAATCCCCTTATTGATCAACTTCTTTACATCATGACTCAATTGACCTAATACATACAAAAATGGTATTGAATCCTTATTAAATGAAATAGAATGACCTCAAACCATCTAAGAACACTCTAAATGATCAAATAATAGAAACCACAAGGGTTCAAGTGTTGAAAAGATGGAGTTGGTGCTCCTGCTTTCAAAAGTATGATTGCCAACAACATACAATGTTCACAAGGCCTTTTTGAAGGCATATCAACCTCTTGAACTGACTACAACCAATTTTCAACTTCTTTTACAAGTGTGACCCTTCAACTTCTAAGTATTTGCAAAATGACAACTTTTGGTTTGACAACATTACATTGTTATGTGCAACTTTTGACATATTGATGTAAATGACTCCATACCTAAACTAGTGACCTTATGATGGCTTCATTACATCATCTTGACCCTTACATTACAAATTTACATATATTTTCATATTTAGGCCATTCAAGGCTTCAATACACCAAATTGACAACATGCTAACATGACATTGCAACCTCATATCCTACCAACCTAGATTGACTTAAAACACCATTGTGCATATACTTACAAATTAATCCAATGAACCATTCGGGTCTGCTCTTTATTGTGTCAAGTATTTCCTCATGGTCATACTCACGGACCTTCCATAAGGTCTTGTTCAAAGGTCTACCCTGATATTTTCTCAAACGAACATTGGATGCCATGACAAGGTTTGAGTAATGAAGAATCTTACGATGCGTGTCAAATTCCTCAAACAACCAATGTTTAACACTCTTATGTGGGTACCTTCTCAGCCATGTTCCACTAACAACAACTGATCCTATAGGGTATTCAATGTTTTCTCCATCTATAATTGGGGATTCCAATTTCTTTTTTGCCTTAGCACAATGACACAAGTAATAGTCTATACTTTGTTCATTGTCTTCATCTGTAATAACTACATAAACATGCCCTACATTTATATGTGTGGCATATCTCTTGAAATTAGTCAACATTATGAATATAGTACAAAGTAAGATAACAATATGAAATTTCAAATACTAAGCAAGTAGATATATTACCTGGTTGAACTAGATCTGATACATGGTCAAAGTCGACTGATGATTCCATCTGTGTTAGTTCCAATGCCATCAGAGTGTGATACGTGTGAAGTGGGCTAAGATAACTTGTCAACCATTTGTCAACCCACTCCCCTGACTCACAATCATTCCAGGCTTGCATTGTACATGAAGAATAAAATCATGCCATCTTACATGTATCGATACTCCATGAACCTGCATTTGAGCTAAGGAAAGAGTACAACTCACTTGATCCTGTTAGTGTACAAAAATCCTCATATGGTACAATGTTAGTATCATCAACCAAAAAAATCTACAAACTAAAGACGTACCTTCATTACCTAGACCCATCAAACCATTACACCACTTGACGATTGATCTTGCATCTGTCAACTATGCACTGTCTTTATACTTTAACTCTTCTTGTGCTAATGCTCTTTTCACGTATGCTCCTGCACCATCATGCTCCCCCTTTCCATGTATGACCTCACAAAAGTTCCACATATGTTGAAAATGTGTAGTGAGATGCATCCTGCACAACCAGTAGAACATGCATGCATTCTTGAACTGTGCTACACAGTTATCTGACCATATTATATGCCAATTGTATGATATGCCCCTCTAAGCCAAATGATTGTAGAACATCTGAAAGCAACCTTGCACGAACTCTAGAGAATGCATGCAATCATCACTAATATAAAAGTGATACTCCCTCAATACCTTCCTTTCGTCCTCTGTACTTTCAGCTACATGTATGAATGCTATGTGCATAAATATCGAAACTTGTGTGGAGTTGTAATACTATGACTGCACCTCATGCTGTGGCTATAGAGTGTAGTTCTCTACAAATTCAACCACTGATACTATGTTTCTAAGTGGAAAGGTGTCCTTGCATAGCTTGAATTGCGTGTCCAGCCATCGGGCTCTATGGGTATGCCTTGCATACTCATACACTAGATTCTCACGAAACATGGACATGAACTGATACACTGGAATCTTCTAAATAGCCAACTCACACCTTTTTGCTTCAAACCCATCTTTTGTAGCATATGCCACTGTTTTATACTTCCCAAACTCTACTAGTTTTTGTCCCACCTCATATGTGCTTTCCATATGTTGACATACTAGCATTCGTTGCAAGCCACCACAACGTTCGCTTGAACCATCCAAGCATGCTGTCCTATTGAATATTTGGCCATCCTCTATTTCACATAAATTTTTTGATAAGAACTCTCTTGAAGACTTTGGTGGGGCTTCTATGCCACAATCCTGCAAAACATCGTTAGCATGCAAATCTAAACATATAGAACGATAAACATCATAATGGTTAGAGAATTCAATATGTAGTTTACAGCAACAAGTAGTGCATGTGTGATTTATCTTGACATAAAAAGGTTTAATCATTTCAAAAAATATTTGAGAAATACTAATTTTAGGATAAGAATTTTGAAATTTATGAAAAAATTGGGTTTGAGTCGTATCCAAAAAATGCTTTGGATGTGGCTCACGGTTTCAACTATTGATTCTCCTTCTTATGACATCCCTTTGATTCAAAGATGGCCTTGTATTATTCTTCCAATAATCTTCAATTAGTGTTCTCAATGCTTCAACAACTTTTTTATCTTTGTGTGGCAGTCTCCGAGAATGCCCATAATTCATTTGAATCGGTGCACTCAATTCTTTGCTGCCTTTGAATGACTTTTGATAAAGTTTTTCTACTAATTCCCATTTGTTCACTTGTCTTTTTAATGAGGCAAGATCTCTTTGTTTGATAGCTTACTAAAGTCGATGTAATGACACGTCGGGTGACATTACTATCCTTTGAGCATGAGGTCTTACCCACACTATCATAAGCATCCATTAGATTCTTCACAATAGTGTTTTCACTTGATGCATTCGATGTTCTCAACCCAAGAGTCTTCATGATGTTTTGTACTTTAAACCCCGCATCATTTGAACAAATAGTTGACATCTTGTAGTCTCATTTAGCCTTTCAAAGAACATTTTCCAAATCTTATTAGCATATCTTCTACAAGTGCATTCGGAATCTTACCTTCCATGTGCTACAAAATATCCTCATCAATATTAATCAAAAACTTTGGCTTTCTATGCAAAATTCTAGGTGGTGTTCTCTTAGGTACATACATCTCAACATTAGCAATTTCATCAATATTGAATTGAGGTGGAGTAGATTGCGTACCTTCGATTGAGGGTGGAATAGAAGACATACCTTGAGGTTCATGTGGGGATGATGGGATACCTTGTTCCTCAACTCTGATTGATGATGTACTCTCAACTTTAGATGTGGTGGATGGTGTCCAACCATACTCACCTATGGTAGATGGTGTCCCTCCATATTCGCTTGTGCTTAATGGTGTCCCTTTGTATTCACTTGCGATAGAGGGTGTGTCTCCAACTACGGTATCTACATCTCCCCTAGCACAACTCTTTCACATTCATGCCCTTTGTGCTGCTAATTTCTTTTCTCTTTTTGATGGTTGAGGTTCCTCTTCAACTGGCTTGTTTTCATCAATCCTTCCCAATTTTTGATTTTCACGATATCCCCTCATCCATTTTTTCTCTTTATCTTTGATGGCTTGGAGCTGATCATCTATTAGTTTTTTCCTTTTAACAATTCATTTCTTTGGCATGACGAATAATTTTACCTGTGCAAAAAGTGCTAAGTTGTCAAATTAACTAATTGAAAGCTTTGGAAGCATAACTCAATGAAAGCTGGTTTGTATAACTGTTTGACAAAATAACTCAATGCAAGCTTTGGAAGCATACACAAAGAAAGTCAATTGTTAAATTTAACAAAATGCCTCAAAGAGATGTGGTTTAAAAATGTAATAGGAAAGTGTATCGAATTGTGTGATTTAAAATGTCCATTGACAACGTAAGGTTGTAACATGACAAACTGGTGCAGGAGCACCTAGGTCATGAAATTCCTTCAAAAGGTTAATTTGTTCAATTTGTAATGTTCAAGTAAATATGATGAGTGAAGGTCATTAAATGATGAATTTCAATGCATTTGCACCATGAAATAGGTCACTAGGTGATATTATTGAAAAGTTGCTTTTTATAACAAAAGTTGTCAATTATTGTAAAAATGTAAAATTGCACAAAAGCAGGAAGGTGAAGAGTCTTTTTTGTGAAAGGGCAAGGATGGGTTGATGAAGATGAAGAGGAAGTTATTTCAACTGATTTAGACACCTTTAAAAAGAATTGTAAGCTCGCGAAAGGAAGATCTTGTATCCCAAAAATCCATAAAAATCAATAAAAAAACCTTTGCTCAGTTATTTTGGAAAGCTTTTCTATTCTTGTTTTCAGGTTGCATAGTGATTCAAGCATTCTAAGATTTGATTCTTGTTAGGGAAAGAGATTTCTTTCATTCTTGAAAGTTGAAGGAATTGTAATTCAAATAATCAATCTAATTTGAACTTAGTTTCCTAAGTCTCGGTTTGTGGTTTCCTTAGAATTGTTTTGAGAGTCTAAAAAGTGATTCTTGGCCATTCCACCGATGTAGGGATAGTAGGTTAGTGGAATGTATCATATTTAGTGTCTTTTCAATGTGAAGATGTGTGTGGCAGGGGTAAATAGAAATAGGAAGTCGGGATACTATTGCATGAACAAAATTTTGAATTTTCTCATTCAAAAAAATGGTGTTTTCAAGTAGGGTTTGAGGAAACAATATGTAGAGGAGCGTAGAAATGATTTCAAAATAATTTACAGACATAATGAAGCATGTTTCAATTGTTGGGTGGAGTATAAACTTTTATAAACTTTTATAGTATGTTGAAATAAATGTTCTACTTTGTTTTGTGAAATAAGTGTATAAACTTTTATACTATGTTGAAAAGGATCAAAATAGGCCTAAGAATCTGTATTGGGATTGTGTAAATGCTTTATGATAGAAAAGGAATCACCTAATTAGATGGAATTTTGGCCTCCTAGAGATATTTGGCATTGTTTGCTAAAAATAGAGAATATGTAGAAACAACGAAAGGAATGTTGTTAAGTGCTTGGGAGCAGTCTCATTTGTGATGCCATAGTTGTGTCTATGCTTGGTAATGTTTTGAAGGTAGATTGTGAAAGATTTGATGATTTGGGCATATGTTTCCAATATATGGCAATGGTTTCTTGAATGCAAAGTAGTCAGAGTGTGTCTATACTGATATATTGGAATATTACAATCAAAACATGATAAAATTGGTATCTTAAAAGTCTGGTGATAGTGTTAAACTAATGTTGCTTGTTGTTGTTACAAATGGTGTTTAAGTGAAGATAGGATGATGTATGTGTTTATTTGAGCAAAGATATCTTAAATGGCTGGGATGATGTTTGATTGCAGGTCTAAGGAACATAGGTGTTTGATTGTTTTTTCCTTGAAGGGGCAAGTTGAGTTGATGAGTGATTGTTGTATTGTTTATGTCAAGAACAAAGTTGAAAGTTGATTCTGAAAATGGTTTGCTATATGGAGATGGCGAATTGGCTACTGATAGCCTTATAACTTGAAATGAAATAAATGGATTTTGGTTGAATGAAAAGTAGTTTTGGATGAATTTGACAAAATTTGTATAAATTGATCTTTTACTCTTTATTGATTTGGGAAGGAAGTTCCCTAAAGAAATGATGTTGTTGAGTGGCTTGGCAATCTGATATTGCATCACAAACAAACAATTTGATCAACATGGAATAAGAAAAACAATAAAAATGAAAGCAATCCATAATAGAATGAAAGAAAATGTACAAATATTTCACATACCTAAGAAAAAAAAGTTTCAAATAGAGGAGTTCTACCCAATTATGCAGCCTTTGCTTCTTCCTTAAACTCCTCAAAAATTTGACTTCTTTAAAAGCTTGTTCCCTTCCAAATTTCAATTGTATATCAATTATCACTATAATTCAAACTTGAATTGATATTATATGCCTCTCAACATGAAAACTCTGCTATTTAATGCAAAGGTGATGGAATCTCAAAATCATGCATGCATACTTCACTCAATCAACAAAAAGCTACTTTTTGTTAGAGCGTGCACAAAACCAGGAGAATATGCAGAATGTGGGTCGACATCACGAGTATATTGTGATTTTTTACTATTTTTAGTGATAACGCGAGCGTGTTATTTAATCCTAAATGAACATATCTCTACTGGTTAATAATGCGCTTGTGTTATGATAAATTTGGTTTTTTTAAGCTTTAGATGGTACATTTATAGGGTAGAGGATTAAGGGTACTAGGGAGAGAGCTAGAGGGAGTGAGAGAGAGAGATACCTAAGAGAGGGAGATACGTGAGAGAGAGAGAGAGAGAGAGAGAGGAAGGGAGTGAGAGAGATAAAGGAGAGAAGGGCTACGGGTGGAGGGTAGAGGATTTAAGGGTGAA
>VDFB02131016.1:0-31676 GCA_007258455.2 Sequoia sempervirens
ATGAAGGGGATAGCCTGTGCATAGATTATGAATGGTCATTATAAATTGAGCTAGGAAGGTGGGTGAATTATATGATGTCCACTCGAAGTACTAGGTGATGAATACTTTGGCCAAAGTAGTGTAAGTTTCCACTGTTTATAGTGTCAGTCATTGTGATCTAGGTTTACATACTAGGTTGAGGTATGTCATATATGTAAGTTGTAGCCATTGTGTGATAGATCTAGATATGTAGGAAACAACACCAAGCTTAGAAAAGGTCAATATTTATTATGAGGTTACCAAACCAATCTCTTCATTGAAGGGTATGTCCATCTATCAATTTGATAGTTGTGTGGGGGACCACAGATAGTCAAAGGTTGGTAGAAAAGCACTTGAGTGATGCTTCTCCTCATCAGTAGGCGACCAAGATTTGCATGGAGGATTTCTAGGAATATTCATACTTCTTTTTCCAGTAAGCTCAATGGAGCCTTGCTTGTGTAATTTGTATCCATTATGATGGAAATATTGTAATTAGAGAAATGATATCATGTTATCATGTACTTTGAAATAATTACTTTGGAAAGTTGTAATACTTTGATTTAATGCAATGGAAAAGTTTGGAAAGATATTATTTCAAACGTGCATGCTATCTTTATAGTTTGAAAGAAAAAAATTATTGCTTAAAATGATTAGATGCTTAAACTATTTACTTGAGGTTAAAACTTAGGAAAGTTACTATGTAGAACAATGGGCATGTTACATGTGGTATCAGAGCTACCAGGTTCAACTCTAGAACCTATGTCCTTGCTATGTTTTCCCTTCCAACATTATGAAGTATAATGTTTGGAAAATTCTTGTTCTAGGATGGTGCATCTCAAGTTAACTACAATAAATTCAGTGATTGGAAATGAGCTCTACCTACAAGACAAGAAGGAAAAATAAGCCCATGTTCCTACCATTGAGGGAACCAACTATGACAATGCCATCTAGCTAAGTGGTACCGAGACAATTAGCCTTGCTCTATCATAGATTAGTCAAGAGAAAAGAAGGATGAGAGATGAAGCCAATTATAACAACTTACCATTTGTTTCTCTAGCTAGATCAGACTCATTATCACTTTCTAGGGATATACCCTCATAATGTAGTGTCATTCCAACATTGATATTTAGGAATCCTCGAGTAGTACCTTTGGCTGAATTTATTGTTATAGCCTCTATAATTGAATTGAAGGGATACGTTCCCCAAAAATATGTATCAAAAGATAAGTCTGAGGGTTACTATCCTTTTTGGGATAGAGAAGAGCAATAAGAGATGAGCAAAAATCTGAGGGGTATACCCCATTGAGCTATGTATTTGAGAGTAAATCTAAAGGATACTCTCCTCTTGACTATTTGAATAGTCATTCTATGTAAAATAAAAGGATATTGAAATCCTTATGAATAAATGAAAGAAAATGTTTTTTTATCAAAATTTGCATATGAGAACCTCAATGAAATTTTTTTATGAATTTTTGCTCTTTTGAAATGTTTTCTATGCATTTAGTAAACCATGATAGGATCTAATTTAAAGATGAACCTCCATGTGTAACTATACATAAGACAATGGTTAGGACGAGAACTAATCCTAGAGAGAGCCAAGAGGTTGGACAAGGTCCAAAAAATGTTGAAGCCAAGATGAATTTTGGAAATCATGAATGAAACTAATGCAAGGATAGGAAACCTTGAGTAAGAAGTGAGGGGAAAATAAAAAGAGGATGAAAAAGAAGTCCCACACAATGAAGAATATTGAGAAGTTCCCAATAATGAGGAAGAAGGGGAAGATTCTAGAAACCACACTAAATCTAGATATCAAGAAAGTGTTAGAACTCAATCAAATTCTGATGGAACCAAGAGAAAGCATATAGCAATTGAATTATCTAGGGATATGATAAATATTGCTCCTCCCAAATTTGAAGGAAGCACCAATGGAGAAGACGCTAAGGCTTTTTTAATTTAAATGGAGAAGTATTTGAAATAAGAAACTATTTAGAAGTCACTAAAGCTGTTTGGGGAGCATTCCAATTAGCAGGAGAAGCCTCTAATTGGTGGATGAACAAGAAGATGGAACTTGGAATTAGTTCCCTTAAGCTAACTTGGATTGAGTTTTTTGAAATTTTTCAAAAAAATATGGTTACTCCAACTCTTTTTCAATCAAAAACTCATTGATTTCCAAAATTTGAGACAAGGAGAAATATCAATGAATGAATACTGGGAGAAGTTCACTCATCTCTTGAGGTATGTTCCAATGTACCAAAACAATGAGTGATTTTGAATTAAAAAGTTCATTATGGGGCTTAATAACCAAATAGGTGGATAGGTGGATGTACATGGTCTGGCCACTATGGGCCTAGTCTATGAGAAGGCAATCAAGCAGGAGCAAAAGCTCAAAGCCATCTCAAACTATTGGGAGAAGAGGACTCAAAAGAAGAATGAAGGATCTCAATTTAAACAAGTTCCCAAGAATTTTGATGAGGGGCAAGAATTTCAAAGGCAAGGGGCCAAAGAATGTCGTAATAACTGGAATGAGTCGAGGAAGCAACTACAATAGTGGTAATTATAGCAAATCTAGAGGGAATGGTGGTAATTATGATAGGTTAGCAAAAAAAATATGTACAGTGAAAGGATGCTATACATGTGGTGGGGATCATTATGCAAGTCAATTTCCTAGCAAACCATCTAGTTCACAACCACATGGTAATCCACTTCCTCCCCAATGAGATGCATTTCACCAAAGGATCCATGCAACAATGGACAATCAACAAGTTGAATACCAAATCACTCAGGTGGAAAATCCAAGTACTTTGTTTGGTTTACCTATTTCCATACTTATTGATATTGGAGACATAGAAATTTTTATTTCACCTAGAGTAACTAATCAAATTTCTAGAAAGGCTGGTTTTATGGAATAATCTTGGGTTGTAGTATATGCAAACCAGGCAAGAGCAACAATGAACCAATGTTTATTTGAGGCAAGAGTTGAACTTCCAAGTTTCTCAATGGAAGTAAACTTGTACGTAGCACCCTTAGGATCATATGATGTTATCTTTGGTATGAATTGGCTATGAAGCATAGGGAAAAGGTGGATTGCCATGCTAAAACTGTAAAGTGTCTAGATGATCTAGGAAATCCAACATCTTTTCAAGGAGCACCTAGAGAAGTAAAACTACGACAGATATCGGTTTTGCAAATGTATAGGGCAAAAAAGAAAGGTTTCCAACTATTTGTAGTAAAAATGGATAAACTAGAAGAATTCAAGGAAGTCACTCCTCAAGATAAAGTCATGTATGGTGATATGCAAGAGTCTCAAGAAGCTGAAGAAGGAGAAGTGGTGGAGTCTGGAGAAATGGATATGGAGAAATATCCCATCTTACAAAAATTTGTGGATGTCTTTTTAGAAGAACTACCTAGACTGCCTCCCAGAAGAGTATTTGATTTCTCCATTGATCTTGTATAGGATAAAAACCTATATCTAAAGTACCCTATAGGATGACTACAAAAAATTAATGGAGCTTACGACACAGTTGGAAGAGTTTTCCAAATGATTGATACGACCCAATGTTTCACCCTGGGGAGTGTTGGTGATCTTCGTGAAGAAAAAGGATGGTACCCTATGCTTGTGTATAGATTATTGAATGCTTAACAAAGCTATGATAAAGAGCAAGTATATGTTACCATGAATTGATGATCTTTTTTTATCATATTCAAGGAGCAACAGTATTTTCAAAGAATGATCTATGATCTGGTTATCACCAACTAAGGATCAAAGAGGAAGATAGTTTTAAAACTATTTTCAGGAATATATATAGACATTATGATTTCATAGTTCTACCCTTTGGACTTATGAATGCACCTGCAACATTCATGAACCAAATGAACAACATATTTAGAGACTGCTTGGATAGGTTTGTATTAGTATTCCTAGATGATATCTTAATCTATTCCAAGAATGAAGAGGAGCATTGTAAACACTTAGAGATATTACTCCAACAATGATTCACAAGGGGGGTAATATGTTAGACCGCGTTGTGTTAATACTTATTTACTTTTACCTAGTTGGGTGAAAATGCTTGGAATGAGTGTATTTATGCTTTATGTGTTTCAGAAATATGAGGAATAAATGTTGATTCAATTTGATGTTATAAAATTATTTTGATTATGAAAATATATGATGCAAGTGAATGTATAGTTTTCAGCTAACTACTATTGCAAAGTGTAAAGTTGGTTGCAAGAAAAGTATCAAGCCTCCTAAAGAGTGAGGAAGTATCCCTCAGGGAGAAGAACTTGGTTTGGTAACCTTTGATAAAATACCTAAATTGAGCTTTCACACACACACTTCTAGTTTGGTCAAGTCGGGAAAATAGTTGGGGAAGAGTAAGTTATCCTTAGTCTTGCTTGTGTTTATTTTTGTGAATGTTCTTTCTTAGGAGTTGAAGTATTGAGCCTCTTTGATAATGTGAGTTCTTCTTTGTGTCTTTTTTATCAATGGTCTATATATGCATAATATGTATATATGTGTGTATATGCCAGTGTCAATGAAAAAACTCATGCACATGAGTAAATATGTGCATAAGAATACCTAGATAGACATATCTACGCATGCTCATATACGGGTTACCCATATGCGTGGGAATGTCATACAGACAAGGTGACATATACATACCATGTATATATGTTGGTCGATATGACTAAGAATATTTGTATTTAAATATAAGGTGTGTTATATATGTACATATATAATATATAAGAATATACATATATACATATATTAACCTACGAGTATGTATTGACAAAATGGATGCATCCATACTAGTACGTTAGTATCTATATAAAAATATATACATGTGTGTATATATGCATATATATAGACACTTACATTAATATGTGAATGTGTATTCGATTATCGAATACTATGTAATATAAACTTGTGAATCAAGATATTTGTGTGTGTGTGTACATATAAACATATAAAAGTATATACATATATATATACACATATATATATTATATATATACATATATAATCATTATGTATGTTTAATAATGATAACGTTGGATTACTTAACCAACACATAGCATTTAAAGTATAGTCTATGCTATGTAATGTGCACAACATGGTAAATAAAGGGTTAGCGCTATAAACAACGCATATTTCTTTTATCAAATGATGCTTAAAGTGTTGTAATATAAAATGGACAACGCTATACCAATAAGCAATTAAGTTACTATTACTTCCTTGCATGTAATCTTGGCTACAAAGACTTTGTCAAAGAAAAAAATAGTAAATATTCATGCACAGAAGAAGTGTCAACCAAGCTAAATAAAGCGATAGCGACCATGAAATATAGCGCGAATGATATCATGTGGTGCCAACCAATAAAGGCATGAATTGATTAGAAGTCTTTCAATATGAATTTCTTGTTTATGAAGCATTTTTAATATGTAGAAATGGTCAAGCACACTTGTGCCAAGTAAGTCGACCATAAGGAGGCAAATACCTTACATTACTGATCAGATCATTTTTTCTATCTTTAAAAATTGGCATCGACTCATTCATCTTTGTTGCATATGTGTTTACTGTGCAATGAACCTAGTTACCATCTTTTCTTTTCATTGTTGAGTTGAATCTCTTAAGCTGAGAAGTGCCAGTCATAATGCCATGTTTCTAACATTTTGTTACTGTTCTTAGTGTATAAATAGAGGTGATCTCAACCTCATTAGGGAAGAATATTTTCTACATTCAAGCTATTTTTCTAAGTATTTGTAATTTGCATTCCTGAGTTGAGTGAGGTTGAGAGTTGTGAGAGATATTTGAGAGGGAGATTTTGGAGGAAAATAAGAAGGAATATTTTGGGGAATTGATATATTGATTTGAGGAAAGGCTGAGATAGGAATCCGATTCAATCTTTTGGAGCATTGCATAAACATGCATGCTGATTTCTTCTCTTTTAGTCTTTTATGTGTTGAAATGAATGTGTTATTGATTATTTTAATTTAGAGGTTTATATCATCTTATATAGGAAAATATTGCTATATTCTTAAGTGGAAAGGAAAGATTGCTTGTTTTACTTAGTGAAAAGATATATATTTCTTGAAGTGTTTGTACATATTCCATATTAAGGAATGGGTGGATTTAGTGGGAATAAATACTATATTGGGGACATAGCTATCATAGCTAATGTTTAAACTAGTTGAGTCTTAAAGTTACTATGAATTTACTTAGTAGATGACCTAGTTAAACATAGAGGTAATAGGTTATTCCTAGGGTTAGGATAATCCAATGAAGGGGATAGCCTATGCATAGATTGTTGGTGGTCATTATAAATCGAGCTAGGAAGGTGGGTGAATTATATGACGTCCACTCAAAGTACTAGGCGATGAATACTTTGGACAAAGTAATGTAAGTTGCCATTATTTACATTGTCAGTCATTGTGATCTAGGATTACATACTAGGTTGAGGTATGTCATATATGTAGGTTGTAGCTACTGTGTGATAGATCTAGATATGTAGGACACAACACCAAGATCAAAAAAGGTCAATATTTATTATGAGGTTACCAAACCAATCTCTTCGTCGAAGGGTAGGGCCATCTATCAGTTTGATAGTTGTGTGGGGGACCACAAATGGTCCAAGCTTGGTGGAAAAGTGCTTGAATGATGTTTCTCCTCATCAGTAGGCGACCAAGATTTGCATGGAGGATTTCTAGGACTATTCATACTTCTTTTTCCAATAACCTCAATGGAGCCTTCTTTATGTAATTTGTATCCATTAGGATGGAAAGATTATAATTATAGAAATGATATCATGTTATCATGTACTTTGAAATCATTATTTTGAAAATTTGTAATACTTTGATTTAATGCAATGGAAAAATTTGGAAACATATTATTTTAAATGTGCATGCTATCTTTATAGTTTGAAAGAACAATTTCATTGCTCAAAATGGTTGGATGCTTAAACTATTTACTTGAGGTTAAAACTTAGGAAAGTTACTATATAGAGCAATGGGAATGTTACAACTTCTCTCCACCCTTGGTTGAGTGTCTTGCAATGATATCCTTACATCTAATCAAATGTAAACTATTACAACTAATTCATCTAATTGTAATTGATAGGTCCTACTACATTATTAGCTCAAACTATCTCTGAAAACTTATTAAAAAGGCCTCACAAACTCTCATTTTAACACAATAGTAGTAAACCTTAAAATTTAGAGAAAATTTCATGTGAGATTTCCTAAATGATTGGTGCACCTTAGTTATTCAAAAATTTACACACAAATTTATATTTTATTTAGATTATTGTAGAAGTTCTTATGAGCCTCAAAACATCCTCTATAGTTGAACCTTCACAATCCTTATGTGATCATCAATTCTCATAAATTTCTTTAAGTTGTTTGTATTTTTGGGAATGTTAATGGTGTCACCCAAATTTAATGTGTTATGGTATTTGATGAAAGGGCTAGTGGGTAAGTCTAGTTGTAGGTGTTTTATGATGCTTGTAGAACACTTTCTCTAAAAATATTGCAAGGATTGAATAAATACATTAGTTTCATTTAATAGTGTGATGTTAAAGAGTTTATGCCTAAAAATGATTCTTGGTCTTTATCACCCTTGAATAGGTCAAAATGGGATATTGACTATTTAGAATGTGTATTGATGAGCTTGGTGTAAGCAACAGGAAAATGGTACGTAGAAACTATGTTGCAATCACATTTTATGTCATTTGTCTCTTGTAATGGGCAATAACCAATTCTATATTTAGTGGCTTGGGGTTGTAATTGGAGTGGTTCTTTGATAAATTGTTCATAACAACATAGAACTTGTCCATGTTACCTATTAAGTGTGAGACAATGCAACCATTTTCCATATAACTTGATCCATTCACAAAAGTGGAGTTGTTGGGAACTATGTGCTATAGATGTATTATTGGCATTAATGACATCATGTTTTCTTTTGGTGAGGATGTTGGAATTGATGTGTTATGCATTGATGATGGGGAGGTTGTTTCTTTTTTATGTGAGGATTTATCTTTTGGTTGGAATGTTGTAGATAGTTTTGCTTGGATGAGTGTCATTAATTTGTGATGAGAAATATTGTGGTGGATTTCCATACTCCTAAGAATCCATCAGTAGGATAGGAATGTGGAAATTGTTGAGGTTAACCTTATACTCTCTTAAATTTGAAGGTGTAAATTCTAATGCTTCCTAATCATTACTGTTATCAATAGTTTTGCACCCTGCTGAATGCAGTATTCAACAAACTATTGAAACATGGAAACCTCTTTCAGATGTGGGTGATCTACGCGAAAGAGGAATCTCCAGAGTGAGTTGGTTCTCTGAATGATGAATTCTATTCTAAAACAGCTTCTGAGGAAAGGGATGGAGAATAACTGATCATAAAAACCTATTTCTAAAAGATGATTCACCAAACTTAAGAATTCAGGCCTAACCACTCATAACAACTTCTTTATTGCAGTAATCCTCACAATCTCATTGGCACATATCCCATCAGTGATTTGCATGAAGATCTGGAAAACAAATACAACATGCAACCTGAAACATGTAATTATGAAACACAACCTATAACAACAAGACATAAAAGGATTCCAATTTGAAAACACAAGTATATCAGATTGCCATTACAAAATTTGAGAAAGAAAATCAAAAGGAGAAATCTGTTGCTCTATTAAAACTGGAAGAGTGTCAATCTGTCCAAACTGAGTATCAAAAGGTTTACAAGCTCCCCAAAATGAGTAAGGGCAAGAAACTTTGATCTGAACTGCTGAGACTAGAGAGTTGAAAGACTAAATCTATCAAAAGAACTCTCAAGGAAACCCTAATCCGAGCTCAAAAAAAGCTCAAGGAAAAAAGGCTTCAAACAAACTCAAAAAACTGCTTAAAAGCAGAAAAAAGCACAATGCTTTTATGATGAACCTGTCAAGCTTCTAAAAATAGGCTAAATCTGCTTTAAAAGCACAAAAACACCTTATCTCTCCAAGACAAGTTTGAAATTCAACCAAGAAGAACAGTCAGTCAAAGATCTGCTAAAAATAGCAAGAAAACATAAAGCAACTTATAGAATATCGCTTTTATGCTTCTGCTTTTACAAGATGCAGATTTTTTACAATTTGCCTTATTTTTTGCAATTTAAAGATTGGAAATCTTTTGCAAAAAGAAAGAATCACCCTTATTTCTCTATTACAATAATTGATTTTTCTCAAAAAAAATCATAAAAAAACATTACATAATCTTCTTCTTATCAAAACTTCTCATTGATTTCTCATAAAACCAATGAGAAACCCTAAAAAAATGGCACTAAGCATAAGGCATTCATAAATCTCCCCTAATTGCTCTTCATTTAAAACAATACCCTAAGATATAAACCCACACTTCTCTAAGGAAAAACAATAAGTCTTCAATACCTAAGACATCACCCTAGCATAGAATTTCGGCCTTACATAATCATTGATTTAGATTGAGGTTTAAATAAATCATAAGGAAAGCATTATGGGTTCGACCACCATTTGATATTCAACATGTGCATTTTGAATGAACATTTTGGAACTTCATAAGGCTCGAATTAGGGCTTTGATCAAAACAGGGTCAAACCCTAATTATCATCATTTCACACTCGTGACTTTGGAAAGAAAGAACTTATGTCTGCATGAAAAATGCCGCTATGATGATGTTGGATTCAAGCCTATGTGCTTCAGTAATCTTTCTCTGCTCTCTAGTTGACCAAGAATTCCAGTGGGTAAGTCTAACTTTGAAGTATGATAGTCGTTCTACTTCATTATTTTGAATATCAAAAACCCTAAGGGCGCGGCCTGCGTGAGTTTGTTTTTTACTTCGATCTTTCCTTTGCTCCTCCATACCATCATGAGTTCGAGCTCGACTTCTACAGTCCATTCCATGAAAACTTTGACTTGTGCTCTTATTCTCCCTCACTGTGCAGAGGTAAGCTTAATTTAATGGTTTTTATAACCTCTATTTTGGCCTTGAGGCCATGATGAACACCCTCTAATGTCTTTATTCTACATTTTCTCTATGTTTCTCGTCCTCATTGCTGTGCATTATTTCACCATAAGAGCTCAGTCGTTCTTCAAAACTTGAAATCATGCCCTGGGAAGCTAAACAGGAAGCTATGGCCATGGCTTTAGACTCTTGTGAAATACGGACTGGTAACTTCTCTTTGCTCTGTAGAAACCCTAAAAGCTCTCTTTATTTCATGAACCTCTGGCCATGTTCAGGCCCTGCCAAAAGAGCACTATAAGAAACAATTTCTTGACCTTCGGGCTTGACCAAGAACAATAAATTTCCATTATGTCGATTTAATAATATTTCTGCATATGGGTATTAAAGAAATTTCAATAATTCTGCATTACCCTCCTTCTGTATTTCGACTAAAATTTGGGAGCTCGCATTTGTTGTATATTCTTGCCTTTTAAATCAAGATCTCACATGGGTATTTCTATAGCTATCTCCTTTGCATTTTGAAGCCAAACTGAAGATGGGTACTCAAAAAAATTTCAGGAAACTACCTTTTTCTGTATTTTGAGAATAAACCCACATGTGGGTATTAAAAATTGGAAACTGAATTGCATTTTCTTCTTTCCTGAGCTCGATATATCATAGAATTGCATTGCTTTTCCCCTGCTGTCTCTTTTGTGGCTATTATGAAAATCATATGAAAATTGTATTCTTCTTACTCCGAGGCTCGAACCAATACAGAAATTTGCATATTTGTAATTATACTACTGCTTAAAATAAGACCCATATGGGTATCATAGATTATCATGTTTTCTGTCCTTCTGAAGCTCGACCATCAGTTTGAGAGTTCAACCCTTGGTTTCTAAAAACTTCATGAAGCTGGTTTCTGTTTTATGAGTGTCACTATAACTTACCATCATTGCGGAGACCTCTTGTAGAGAGCTTGTGTCTTGCCAAAACTCTTCATTACTTCCTAGTCGCCAAGACAATGTGTTTTCAAAGAGACCTCTTGTAGATAAAAAAGGCTATACCGAAAATCTTTATTATTTCTCTTTCTGCACTTTTGAAGCTAACCCACATGTGGGTATTTAAAATTAGAAACTGTAAATTCATTTATGGATATAAACTCTACCCAGAATCAGAACCTTATCCTGAACTTCTGAAACAAAATACTATCATGGGTTTGGAGATTTTCAAAACAAAAGCATATATTCTTAATTTCTGACAAAACTTGACCTCCCATACTTGCTTGAAATGGTGCTAAAACTATATATTTGCTTGTGTTTCCTCCAGGATTTTGGCTCAGAAAACTAGTGATATTTTGCATCTACTTCTGAAACAAAAGATGCCTTGGATATTTGTCTTTATTTTAACCTCCTTGCATTCTATGTGTCTCAAAAGAAAGCAACTCATTGCATCACTGTTGCTTGTTTAAATATGCCTTTAGAAGTATACAAGAACATGATGAAACAACAAGAATTTGTGTGCTTGTTTATATTCATTGGCCCATATTACTAGGTATTCTGTTTTGACATTTATGTAGCTCTCTTTGATAGTTATAACACCTGAGCTCAAATCACAGAACTGTCATCGACATAGAGCTGTAGACTATCCTTAAAATGAAAATCCAATACTCATTCTGAGAGTACTCTCCAGGTACTAAGAATCTGAAAGATCTGTCTTGAATGCACATTCTGGAACCCCATATACATATGAAGCTCGAAACTGAAAATTCCATTATGGTCCCCTACTGCATTCTGTGCTCATCTTGTAGATATGACAGAAACTTTACCTCACTGTTCTGTCAAGATCTTGACTGAGTAATCTAAAAACTATCACAATCCTGCACATTTGTTGTATCTAATTCATGGCTTGACCTATCACAAGTGATGTCTTACTTGACACTTGTATGTCACTAAAAACAAAATGCAAGTATATCACATTTGATTGTTGTCCTCTACTAATCATAGATACACGAATCCGTCTGAGGCACCATCCCAACCAGAATGAATTCACTGTCTTTGTTTTAGCTCCTAATAACTAGTACTAAACTCTAACACAACAGATTTCATTTTCTACATTTGAATTCTGTAGAGGCCTTACCTTTTTGATCCCGGACTGTGACATTGCATCAGTACCACCTCCTTTATTCACCGGTTCATATCTAACTGGTAACTCAGAATCATTTAATACTCAAATGCACTATCTGTGTCTATTCCTATGAGCAACATGGTACTCTTCATGCATTTTTATATTTCACTGCACAAACTGCTCTCAGAAACTGTTCTCTTTGATGATGAAAATTAGAACAAAACATTAAGGCATATGTATGCCTGTTCACTATCCAAAAGAGAAATAATGAATTGAAACTCACATGACATATGATTATAATCAACACAGAAAATGAAGTAATTCAGCAATTTCTGATGCAAATGCACTCTGTTAAATTCCTTAAGTGAACTAAACTCACTGTTCACCTGTAGCCTTCAGAAAGAAATGTTGATCGTTATGAATGCACAATTGGTTTCGTTACTTGATGGATAAATCTGTTTTACTCTTTCAGTTGTATTTCATTTTGTTTGATGTATATGATGAAATATCTTTCAAAATCAACCCATTTAATGCATAAGGCAGCATGCCCGGCTCTACCCTTGTGGGAGCCCGTTTTACTCCACATGCTTGGTCTTCAAATAATGTTCAGCTTCATGACTTTACCCTTACCTGCACAAGGAAACAAATAGTGTTAGCATAAAAATGGAACACGATGATTATGTTGTTACTATTTCTCCTTTAGCTTACTTCTTTCATACTATACTTGATTGATTTTGATTGTTTCGATGCATTGATAATAGTATGTTGTACTATTGTCAGTGCATCATATAGGTTACATCATAGTCGGAGCCACTGACACCCCTCTTTCCCTCTTACAGGTCGACGAAGCTCAAGATGATGAGGTGCACCATTCAACATCAAGCGTCGATAATTAGGCAATGATGACTATGTTGCCACTTATGTGTTTTTCCTTTCGCATCTTCAGTAGTGCAACGTGTTATTAGAAATGTGTTGTCACAGTCACAGTTACATCCACGGCTTGTGTGGATCTTTGATTTCAATTCTTCTTTTCAGTTGAAAAGAAAATGCATTTTATGCAATGTTGTAATACTATTCTGATTGTGAAATCAAATGAAGCCTTGTAAAAATATGAGTTCTTTTTTAAATGAATAAAAGCATCTGAAATGCTATTTTGCACATGTAATCAATTTTGTCTTTCTTTTAAATCTGCAACTTCTGAATGGCACTCTACAACTCCACCTCACTAAAATTCATAACTGATATTCAATGCATAATGATAATGATGCGAAACCGCATTCGAACGTGACACTGCAATTCTACTTCATGTTAAATAACAATTAGCCAGCTCCTCCATTTGACCTGTGGTGAAAAATATGTAACATTTTGGCGATTTCCGCTATATGCTTGCCTGCTAAGCATAGATCAGTGGCCTTTAAAATAATTCATTGGGCGCGGAGTCAAATCTTCCCCCTCTTGTGAATTCAGAAAACATGAACAACGACACTCCAAATAATAGCAAGAAAATGAAACAAAACTGAAAGCAAACTAACAGGCCCTGGTGGCCAACAAAACAATGCGCAGCAGTGCTTAGAGAAAGCAAACTACTAAAATGAAATGTGCAAAATGCACTTATTTGCAAACTACTCTACTAACAGTGAGATAACCTATCTCAAAGGCAGTGTTTGAGGTGGATCCCATTCACTGGGATAGACAACACCTCACTAGTCATCTTGGAAAGTTGGAATGTGTTGTGTTCTTTGCATTCTGTAATCACGTAAGGCCCATCCCATATTGCATCGAACTTGGAATGTCATCCAGGTCTACTTTTAAATTCATTCCACTTGAAGACTAGATCTCCAACAATGAAATCACGAGGCTTCGCCCTCTTGTCAAAAGTATTCTTCATTTGCACTTGATGTATTTCTAGCTGTCTCAGAGCTTCTTTTCTGGTTTCTTCGAGCTCAACCAACTGTGCAAACCTCACTTCAAAAGGTTGTTCATTCAGCAACTCCAGTTCTTTAACATAACTCAATGTTGGTAACTCAATTGAAATAGGAAACTTAGCCTCTCTACCATAAGTCAAAACAAAAGGTGAACAACCAGTGGCTCTTTTAGGAGTTATTCTATCAGCCCAAAGGGCTAGCTTCAGCTTTTCATGCCACGTTCTCTGGTTATCTTCAATAGTCTTCTTGATTATCCGAATCAGATTCTTATTTGTGGATTCCACTTGGCCATTACCTTGCGGATAATAATTTGATGAAGTGTTCAGATAGATGTTATTTCTGACAGACCAATCTGAAATATTTAATCCGATGAAAGCTAAACCATTATCTAAAATAATTGAATTTGGGACACCAAATCTCGAGATGAGATCTTGATAAAAATTAAGCACTGAAGTATCGTTTGCTTCCTTTAAAGCAACAGCTTCGGTCCACTTTGTAAAATAATCTATGGTAGTAAGAATCCACTTATGACCTGCACTCGAAGGTGGGTTTATAGGGCCGATGAAATCCAAGCCCCATTTAGCAAAGGGCTGTTCTACCCGAATCGGGTGCAGGGGCAGCGGTGCAAGCCTCTGTTTATCAGCAAATAATGCACATTTCTCACATTTTCTGACCCATGCAATAGCATCTTTAAACATATATAGCCAATAATAACCAGCTCTCATAATTTTCAGAGCTGTTGTTCTTGTTGCAAAGTGACCTCTAGAAGGTCCATAATGAAACTCTGCAAGCAGCTTGTCAACTTGATTAGGCTGAATGCAACGTAACAAAACACCTTGGAAATCTCTTCTATAGAGAACGCCATCAATAACTGCATAAGGGATGGCCTGTAATCTATAGTACCTTCTTTTTGCTTTGTCCAAGCCTTCGGGGCATTCGTCAATTTGCAGATAATGTATCATTTGCTGCAACCATGTAGCAAGAGGTGCTTGAACAATACTTAAGACATCATTATTTAATACCATTTCTGTATTTGTAGACTCTTCTAAACTGTTGTTTTTACTTCTAGCAATTTTCTCGCACAAACCTTTGCCTGTACTGAGCTTGGTTACTTTTATATCAACATCAAACTCCATTACTATAGTACCTTCTTTTTGCTTTGTCCAAGCCTTCGGGGCATTCGTCAATTTGCAGATAATGTATCATTTGCTGCAACCATGTAGCAAGAGGTGCTTGAACAATACTTAAGACATCATTATTTAATACCATTTCTGTATTTGTAGCCTCTTCTAAACTGTTGTTTTTACTTCTAGCAATTTTCTCGCACAAACCTTTGCCTGTACTGAGCTTGGTTACTTTTATATCAACATCAAACTCCATTACTATAGTACCTTCTTTTTGCTTTGTCCAAGCCTTCGGGGCATTCGTCAATTTGCAGATAATGTATCATTTGCTGCAACCATGTAGCAAGAGGTGCTTGAACAATACTTAAGACATCATTATTTAATACCATTTCTGTATTTGTAGCCTCTTCTAAACTGTTGTTTTTACTTCTAGCAATTTTCTCGCACAAACCTTTGCCTGTACTGAGCTTGGTTACTTTTATATCAACATCAAACTCCATTACTTTAGTGATCCAACCAACACACTTATCATTAATATCTTTATTAAGCAAAAAATCCTTGACAGTTGAATGAGCCACTAATAAATGAACCTTGCTATTGGACATCATGTGTCTAAATGTCTTCAAACTTCTTACAACAGCAAAAACATGTTTCTCCACAAAAGAGTACTTTACCTCATAATCGTGCAGAACTTGGCTAAAAAACGCAACAGGCTGTTCTAAGCCTTCCTCATTTTGCTGGCATAACATGGCTGAAACTGTATCCACTCCTCCAAAAGCATACAGAATGAAATCTTTGTCAAAGTTTGGATTAATGAGAGTAGGAGCGGCTGCGAGCACCTCTTTGATCTGCTCAAAGCTCCTCTTGCCTTCCTTGGTCCAACTGAATGGCATGTTCTTCTTCAGCATAGAAGTGAGAGGTTGCAGCAAAGCTACGATATTTGGTATAAACCTCCTTACGAAATTTATTCTCCCAAGAAAGCTTTGCAAGCCTTTCTTATGGGCTGGCAATGGCAATTCGAGGATTGCAGAAACTCTTTCAAGATTAATTGAAATACCTTGCTTTGAGACAATGTGCCCCAACAACTTTCCCTCGTGTACTGAAAATATACACTTCTTCGGATTGAGAGATACTCCGAACTCTCTACATCTCTGAAAAATCTGTTCCAAGTGATTCAAGTGTTCATTAGCATTTTTGGAAAAAATAGTAATATCATCTAAATATACTAGAACAAACTTGTTCATAAGGCCATGAAAGGCCATATCCATAGCACGTTGGAACGTTGCTCCAGCATTTGATAAGCCGAAAGGCATCTTCTTGTAGGCCATTGTGGCCCACTTGGCTGTGAATGCTATCTTAAACTGATCCTCTTGTTTAACCAGAATCTGGTTATAACCTGAGTAGCCATCTAACAAAGAAAATCTGTCAGAACCAGAAACTACTTATAAAATTTGCTCCATAGAAGGGAGTGGGTAATGGTCTTTCAAAGACGCTCTATTCAGATCCCAGAAATCAACACAAAGTCTGATTTCTCCACTCTTCTTCCTGACTGGTACTAAATTCGACACCCAAGAGGTGTGCTTGATAGGAAAAATGATACCACTTTCAACTAGCTTGTTCAGTTCAGCCTTCATGAGGTGTTCCAACTTAGGATTAAGTGGTCTTTACTTCTGCCTTACTGGTTTTGCATCGGGCTCAAGCTCGATGGTATGCTATGCTAAATCAGGGTTAAAACCTCTTAAATATTTATATTCCCAAGCAAAAACATCACTATATTTTTGACATAATAGAATGAAGGCTTGTTGTTCCTCTTGACTACACACCTTACCCAGCTTGAGAAGCTTGCCTTTGAAAATTTCAATAGTTGAATAATGTTCTTTAACTGTTAAGCTGCATTTGTCCTTTTGAACTTGATCATCTGAATTAAAGACAGATTCTAATGTCACCAAACCTTTCGACAGCTTATTGGTCTTTAATTGTACGATCTGGTCTTCATATTGCTGCTGCCACTTTTGCTGATTTCCATCTGCGAGCTTTGCTTCAGCAATGAGAAAATTCACGATTTGCTCATCGCTGTCAAAAACCTGCCAGCTCACGTTATTGTCAGGTACAAAAGGTCTGACCACTATCTTCACGTATTGACATGCTTCTATTTTATGAATCTCTTTGGGAATATCAAACTGGGCTCCTATGGTAGTGAGCCTGTCAGCATGCTTATTTTGATTCCGAGGAATCGACACGATATTAAAAGCATTAAAATCTTCCATCAAATCCCATACACGGTGCTTGTATTTCTTAAGTAAATCATTTTTTGCAGCATTTAAATTTCTGACCTAATTCACAATTAGCTCTGAATCTCCATAAACTTGCAAGCATGTAATACCTCACTTGCAGGCCTACTCAAGGCCATGTACCAATGCTTCATACTCAGCTGTATTATTTGAACAGCTGAAAGCAAATCTGCAGGCTGAATAATACTTATCTCCTTCGGGCGATATCAACATAGCTCCACCTCCGACACCAACACTGCTCCTCGAACCATCGAAATAAAGTTTCCACAACTCACTATCTTTTCCTGAAGATGGTCCATCCTCTTTGCAAAGATTAGGCATGTCGCAATCAGACTCGTGAATCATATAAACTCGTAAACCTACCTCATCTGTGTTCTGAAATTGATCAAGCTCGTGATCTTCGGCTGCCCATTCATCGAGACTGATGTAGTCTCCCTGGGTGCTACAATCTGAGATCATGGTTTGCTCCTCCATTGCAGAGGTGGCGTAGAGATTAGTGTTTATAGGGCTTGGGGAGTATGGTTCGATATGGTCTTTGGCGAGAGGCTCGGACTTAATGGTCACTTTCGTACCGTACCTTGTTCTAAAAAATAGATGAGACCAATCGGAAGACAAAAACCCACCCAACTTGGCTGTAAAATCCCATGATAAACAAATGGCGAAGTGCGGCGGTAAGTCAATAACATGAATATCTTGGTGAATAGCGAAACTTGGGGATGCATGCAAGGTAAGAGCTAAATTTCTTATTATGCCAGTAGTCTTAACAACTGACCCATCTAATTGCACTACGCCTTTCTGAGGGTTAGGCTCATAAACAAGACCTAATTTGTCAGCTAAACTTTTAGGCATGACTGAACTATTGGCACCAGAGTCGACCATACAATTATGCACAATTTTATCACCTATGATCAGACTTAAGTAAAACGGAGGGGGTTTTACCCCTTTTTCCTTCTGCCCACTTTTCTCCTCCAAGTCATTAGCCAACACAACCTTCGCAACTCCTTGATTGGTGTTGTCGGAAATAGACAATTCAACTAATGCATCCTATAGTAAGCTTTTATGTCCTGGAAGCTGCAAAGTGTCTAATATCGACATATTGACAGTAGTTTTCTTAAGATGCTCAATGATATTGAAGGATGAAACATTTACCTTCTACTGGTTTTTTGTAACAACAGCTTCATTTTGCTTCTGCGTAGGTTGAGAATGCATTTTTGACAGCTCCTTGTTAGGTATTTCCTACCCCCTTTGCAAAATTTGCATTTTAGGCTGAGTGGCAACGTTAACTTTTGATGAAACAGGCTGAGTACTAATAGTAGGCTGCTGTTGTGCACTTCCAGCTTGCTATCCTAGATCCATAGCTCATTTTTTAGACCTGGTATTAGTTGAAATAGGAGAATCTTGCCGGTCTTGGCCATTCATGCCACATAATTTGGAGCTCTGCCAGTTCGGCAAGGCGACTTCTAAATTATCTTGCTGTTCTTGATTCTGATCTGTAACATGTTCTGAAGCAGCATATATATTCTGCACCATTAAAGCTTGATTCCTCACTCCGTTGGCGCAAGCCGATTGGTTGTGGGGTTGATTGCATGGGTAGCACCAGTCACAATCTTAAGCGACATTGTTTTGTGGCACAATCTCTTTTTACATGCTGGCTGTGTTCATATTGTATGGCTGGAATGGCCGAGGGTTAAAATTCCTTCTTTGGGCTTGATAATCACCTTGGAAAGCGGGCCTATTTTGCTGGTTTTGCTGATATGGGGCTTGATAAGGCTTATGTTCTTGGCCAACGTGTTTCTTAATAGTCACAAGGTCGTTCTCGACAATCTTTAATATGTTTTTTAGCTCCTACATTTCAGGATTTGAGGCTGGGGCAGCGACTTCTTGGACTGTACTCTGATATCCTATTGCTGGAACTGGCGGGATAGTAGCCAAGGGGGTTACAGTAGCAGGAATAGGCGGCTGTATTTCCAGAAACAAGGGCATGGGGGGTCTAGGAGCTATGTCTCCAGCTTGAATAAGGCAATTTTCAGCATTAATAGCAATGTTATAAGTATTTGGAAGTATTAAACCACCCATAGATTGAGTCATGACTGCAATCTTACTATTCAAAGTCTTTAGATAAAACAAAAATACATGTGCCGGTAAGGGTTTTACCGCTGCCGGGATTCTATCCCAAGTCCTCTAAAATCTGTAGTTGAAATCCACCAAGTGTTCGTGCGACACCCTTTGAATGGTACTCAACTGCTCTAACAAAGATAAGTTGTCAGATTTATCTGCAAAGTACTGGTATAGACCACTACCTAGAGCATCCCATGTTCTGATTGAATTTGCAGCGAGACCTCTAAACCACTGTAGCGCTTTGCCCTTGAGTGAAGCAGCTAGCAGCCTTAGAGCAACGTTCTCTTGAGTAATATTATGTATTGAACATAACGTGGCTACATCACGGATGTGTTCAACTGGTGTGGTGTAGTCTTCTCCGGTGAAATATGGTAGTCCTCAAAGGGCTGCAAACGGAATATCATCATGTTGGGTAATATCTAATGGACTTCCTCCATTAAAGGGTGTGAACGGATGCTACCTCGGTGGTGCTGCCATTGGTGATACTTGCGAGATTGGTACTGGTACACCAGGTGACAGAACTAGAGCACCAAAACTGGGAGGCATCGACTTTGATCTTGTAGGGGCTTCAAAAAGCCTTCTTGTTGTCTTGCCTCTCCTTCGTGATGGGGACAACTCCTGATACTTGAAAGGTTTTGAACTTGATATTGTTTGAATATTTCTCATGCGTGGGCTGTACTAGCATGCAGAAAACAGAACCAGAGTCGCCAGGTATATTGAAAGCCTCCAGAAGGCTGTAAAAATTTGCAGCATACACCAAACAGCAAATTGAAATATTAAATATTCTCTGAAAGTTTCTTTTAATGTCCCATCGGGCATGCCAAAAATTGTTATCAATAGTTTTGCACCCTGCTGAATGCAGTATTCAACAAACTATTGAAACATGGAAACCTCTTTCAGATGTGGGTGATCTACGCGAAAGAGGAATCTCCAGAGTGAGCTGGTTCTCTGAATGATGAATTCTATTCTAAAACAGCTTCTGAGGAAAGGGATGGAGAATAACTGATCATAAAAACCTATTTCTAAAAGATGATTCACCAAACTTAAGAATTCAGACCTAACCACTCATAACAACTTCTCTATTGCAGTAATCCTCACAATCTCATTGGCACATATCCCATCAGTGATTTGCATGAAGATCTGGAAAACAAATACAAATATGCAACCTAAAACATGTAATTTTGAAACACAACCTATAACAACAAGACATAAAAGGATTCCAATTTGAAAACACAAGTATATCAGATTGCCATTACAAAATTTGAGACATAAAATAAGGAGAAATTTGTTGCTCTATTAAAATTGGAAGAGTGTCAATCTATCCAAACTGAGTATGAAAAGGTTTACAAGCTCCCCAAAATGAGTAAGGGCAAGAAACTCTGATCTAAACTACTGAGACTGGAGAGTTGAAAGACTAAATCTATCAAAAGAACTCTCAAGGAAACCCTAATCCGAGCTCAGAAAAAGCTCAAGGAAAAAAGGCTTCAAACAAACTCAAAAAACTGCTTAAAAGCAGAAAAAAGCACAATGCTTTTATGATGAACCTGTCAAGCTTCTAAAAATAGGCTAAATATGCTTTAAAAGCACAAAAACACCTTATCTCTCCAAGACAAGTCTGAAATTTGACCAAGAAGAAAATTCAGTCAAAGATCTACTAAAAATAGCAAGAAAACATAAAGCAACTTATATAATATTGCTTTTATGCTTCTGCTTTTACAAGATGCAGATTTTTTACAATTTGCCTTATTTTTTGCAATTTAAAGATTGGAAATCTTTTGCAAAAAGAAAGAATCACCCTTATTTCTCCATTACAATAATTGATTTTTCTAAAAAAAAATCATAAAAACACATTACATAATCTTCTTCTTATCAAAACTTCTCATTGATTTCTCATAAAACCAATGAGAAACCCTAAAAAAATGGCACTAAGCATAAGGCATTCATAAATCTCCCCTAATTGCCTCTTCATTTAAAACAATACCCTAAGGTATAAACCCACACTTCTCTAAGGCAAAACAATAAGTCTTCAATACCTAAGACATCACCCTAGCATAGAATTTCGACCTTACATAATCATTGATTTAGATTGAGGTTTAAATAAATCATAAGGAAAGCATTATGGGTTCGACCACCATTTGATATTCAACATGTGCATTTTGAATGAACATTCTAGAACTTCATAAGGCTCGAATTAGGGCTTTGATCAAAACAGGGTCAAACCCTAATTATCATCATTTCACACCCGTGACTTTGGAAAGAAAAAACTTCTGTCTGCATGAACAACACCACTATGATGGTGTTGGATTCGAGCCCGTGTGCTTCAGTAATCTTTCTCTGCTCTCTAGTTGACCAAGAATTCTAGTGGGTAAGTCTGACTTTGAAGTATGATAGCCGTTCTACTTCATTATTTCGAATATCAAAAACCCTAAGGGCGCGACCTGCGTGAGTTTGTTTTTGACTCTGATCTTTCCTTTGCTCATCCATACCATCATGAGTTCGAGCTCGACTTCTACAATCCATTCCATGAAAGCTTCGAATTGTGCTGTTATTCTCCCTCACTATGTAGAGGTAAGCTTAATTTAATGGTTTTTATAACCTTTATTTTGGCCTTGAGGCCATGATGAACACCCTCTAATGTCTTTATTCTACATTTTCTCTGTGTTTCTCGTGCTCATTGCTGTGCATTATTTCACCATAAGAGCTCAGCCGTTCTTCAAAACTTGAAATCATGCCCTGGGAAGCTAAATAGGAAGCTATGGCTGCGGCTTTAGACTCTTGTGAAATACAGACTAGTAACTTCTCTTTGCTCTGTAGAAACCCTAAAAGCTCTCTTTATTTCATGAACCTTTGGCCATGTTTAGGCCGTGCCAAAAGAGCATTATAAGAAATAATTTATTGACCTTTGGGCTTGACCAAGAACAATAAATTTCCATTATGTCGATTTAATAATATTTTTGCATATGGGTATTAAAGAAATTTCAATAATTCTGCATTACCCTCCTGTATTTCGACTAAAATCTGGGAGCTCGCATTTGTTGTATATTCTTGCCTTTTAAATCAAGATCTCACATGGGTATTTCTGTAGCTATCTCCTTTGCATTTTGAAGCGAAACTGAAGATGGGTACTTGAAATTTTTTCAGGAAACTACCTTTTCTGTATTTATAGAATAAACCCACATGTGGGTATTAAAAATTGGAAACTGAACTGCATTTTCTTCTTTCCTAAGCTCGATATATCACAGAATTGCATTGCTTTTCCCCTGCTATGTCTTTTGTCTCTATTATGAAAATCATATTAAAATTGTATTCTTCTTACTCTGAGGCTCGAACCAGTATAGAAATTTGCATATTTGTAATTATACTACTGCTTAAAATAAGACCCATATGGGTATCATAGATTATCATGTTTTCTGTCCTTCTGAAGCTCGACCATCAGTTTGAGAGTTCAACCCTTGGTTTCTGAAAACTTCATGAAGCTGGTTTCTATTTTATGAGTGTCGCTATAACTTACCATCATCGCGAAGACCTCTTGTAGAGAGCTTGTGTCTTGCCAAAACTCTTCATTACTTCCTAGTCGCCAAGACAATGTGTTTTCAGAGAGACCTCTTGTAGATAAAAAGGCTATACCGAAAATATTTATTATTGCTCTTTCTACACTTTTGAAGCTAACCCACATGTGGGTATTTAAAATTAGAAACTGTAAATTCATTTATGGATATAAACTCTCCCCAGAACCGGAACCTTATCCTGAACTTCTGAAACAAAATACTATCATGGGTTTGGAGATTTTCAAAACAAAAGCATATATTCTTAATTTCTGACAGAACTCGACCTCCCATACTTGCTTGAAATGGTGCTAAAATTGTATATTTGCTTGCGTTTCCTCCAGGATTTTGGCTCAGAAAACTAGTGATATTTTGCATCTACTTTTGAAACAAAAGATGCCTTGGATATTTGTCTTTATTTTAACCTCCCTGCATTTTCTGTGTCTCAAAAGAAAGCAACTCATTGCATCACTGTTGCTTGTTTAAATATGCCTTTAGAAGTATACAAGAACATGATGAAACAACAAGAATTTGTGTGCTTGTTTATATTCATTGGCCCATATTACTAGGTATTTCGTTTTGACATTTCTGTAGCTCTCTTTGATAGTTATAACACCTGAGCTCAAATCACAGAACTGTCATCGACATAGAGCTGTAGCCTATCCTTAAAATGAAAATCCAATACTCATTCTGAGAGTACTCTCCAGGTACTAAGAATCTGAAAGATCTATCTTGAATGCACATTCTGGAACCTCATATACATATGAAGCTCGAAACTGAAAATTCCATTATGGTCCCCTACTGCATTCTGTGCTCATCTTGTAGATATGACAGAAAATTTACCTCACTGTTCTGTCAAGACCTTGACTGAGTAATCTAAAAACTATCACAATCCTGCACATTTGTTGTATCTAATTCATGGCTTGACCTATCACAAGTGATGTCTTACTTGACACTTGTATGTCACTAAAAACAAAATGAAAGTATATCACATTTGATTGCTGTCCTCTACTAATCATAGATACACGAACCCGTCTAAGGCACCATCCCAACCAGAATGAATTCACTGTCTTTGATGTAGCTCCTAATAACCAGTACTAAACTCTAACACAACAGCTTTCATTTTCTACATTTGAATTCTGTAGAGGCCTTACCTTTTTGCTCTCGGACTGCGACATTTCATCAAGACCACCTCCTTTACTCACTGGTTCATATCTAACTGATAACTCAGAATCATTTAATACTCAAATGCATTGTCTGTGTCTGTTCCTATGAGCAACATGGTACTCTTCATGCATTTTTATATTTCACTGCACAAACTGCTCTCAGAAACTGTTCTCTTTGATGATGAAAATTAGAACAAAACATTAAGGCATGTGTATGCCTGTTCACTATCCAAAAGAGAAATAATGAATTGAAACTCACATGACATATGATTATAATCAACACAGAAAATGAGGTAATTCAGTAATTTCTAATGCAAATGCACTCTGTTAAATTCCTTAAGTGAACTAAACTCACTGTTCACCTGTAGCCTTCAGAAAGAAATGCTGATCGTTATGAATGCACAGTTGGTTTCGTTACTTGATGGATAAATCTATTTTACTCTTTCAGTTGTATTTCATTTTTTTTGATGTATATGATGAAATATCTTTCAAAATCAACCCATTTAATGCATAGGGCAGCATGCCAGGCTCTACCCTTGTGGGAGCCCGTTTTACTCCACATGCTTGGTCTTCAAATAATGTTCAGCTTCATGACTTTACCCTTACCTGCACAAGGAAACAAACAGTGTTAGCATAAAAATGGAACACGATGATTATGTTGTTACTATTTCTCCTTTAGCTTACTTCTTTCATACTATACTTGATTGATTTTGATTGTTTCGATGCATTGATAATAGTATGTTGTACTATTGTCAGTGCATCATATAGGTTACATCATAGTCGGAGCCACTGACACCCCTCTTTCCCTCTTACAGGTCGACGAAGCTCAAGATGATGAGGTGCACCATTCAACATCAAGCGTCGATAATTAGGCAATGATGACTATGTTGCCACTTATGTGTTTTTCCTTTCGCATCTTCAGTAGTGCAACGTGTTATTAGAAATGTGTTGTCACAGTCACAGTTACATCCACGGCTTGTGTGGATCTTTGATTTCAATTCTTCTTTTCAGTTGAAAAGAAAATGCATTTTATGCAATGTTGTAATACTATTCTGATTGTGAAATCAAATGAAGCCTTGTAAAAATATGAGTTCTTTTTTAAATGAATAAAAGCATGAAATGCTATTTTGCACATGTACTCAATTTTGTCTTTCTTTTAAATCTGCAACTTCTGAATGGCACTCTGCAACTCCACCTCACTAAAATGCATAACTGATATTCAATGCATAATGATAATGATGCGAAACCGCATTCGAACGTGACACTGCAATTCTACTTAATGTTAAATAACAATCAACCAGCTCCTCCATTTGAGCTGAGGCGAAAAATATGTAACAATTACCATATAAGAAATTTGTAATAGGTGTAGGAGACATATATTATTTTTATTATATCATAAGTTATGGGTGTGTGCAAGAAGTTGAGTCCACTTTTGGCCAAAAGTGGAAGTGGTTTCCCTGATTTTCAGAATTTGACACATTTGACCTTAAAATTTGAAGCACTTAGAGATGGAATCTTCAAAAGTCACTAATCATAAAATGTAGTGCCCGGAGTCTAGTTTCCAAATATGTAATTTATTTCAATACCAGTTAAAAATTGAGTTTCAATAGGCGTTTCTAAAACCACACGTTTAAAAGTCACTTTTTTATACCATACCATGCACGTGTACGACATCCATATTTTGACCTAAATTATCATATTTTCCTAAATCCTTTTGGGAAAAGATTTGTGACTCACTAAAGCTTGCTTTTAATATTTTTTTATAATTTTTTATTGAATTTTTTTTTTATTAAATATTTATTAGGCATATTTGTCATTTTGAAAAATCGTCGTGTACGACACGCATAAGATGACCTAAACTTATCATTTTTTGATTTTTTTTTTTTTAAAACTGAAAAGAATTGTTTGAAATTTGCTCTCGTGCAATCCGCTCATCAAAATGTTATGTTGATCAAAAGTTATTAAAATACTAAAAAAACCTGATAATTCAAGTTTATGGATTAGTTTCATTAGAAATTAATTGAAAAATAGAAAAAATAATCAAATTATTAAAAAATTACATATTGAGAATCTGCACTGTCTCATCTATAATGGGTTTTAATTTCGTAAAAAAATTCAGCAAAATAGGTCTTCAAACATATGTCCAAAGTCATTATTTTCTTGTGACATTAACAGGACCTTCAAGTTCTTGAGGTCAAACTAGGTCCAAGCTTAGGTTCGGGTCCCAAGCCATTTCACGGGCCAAAAACAAAAATAAAAAACCGACTCAAAATTCATAATTTAGCGGGATCCGTTTCATTCAAATGGGATCCGTTCAAAGCGGAGTTCAGATTCAAAACCATTTTTTATGGTTCTAGCCAAGAAGCGAATCCCGTTTCATAAAAGCCATTTTATGGTTACATGAAAGCGGGATCCACGTTTTGTAAAGCGGGATCTGTTTTCAAATTCTTCCAAAACGAAATTTCCAAAATGGAAAGTTTTCAAAAGCGGGATCCGTTTTGAAACTTTTCCGAAAAAAATAAATTTTCAAATTCAGTTTCCATTTCGGAAATTTTTCAAAGCGGGATCACGTTTCAAAATTTCTGACCTGAAATTTCCGTTTTGCACAATTTTCAAGCGGGATCCGTTTGAAATCTTTAAATAAATTACCGGCGGAAGATCAGCTAAGCGGGATCCCGTTTTTGAAAGCGAATTCATTTTGCCTAAGGCAAAACTTCCCACTTGTTCATGGACTCAACTTTGTTACACCCACCCTTGTATTTAATTTATATAGGATTTGATGATGTTATCAAGTATTTTGGGGCTATGTAACCTATGGGTTGTCATTTTTACTCTTTTTTGAAGTGTGGAAACACATGGGAAAAAAATGAATTGAATGGAAAAATAAATTATTGACTAGTGGCTTATGAATTTTAGAATGAAATCTCATAAGCATGCATGGTGTAGGTTGGTCATTATGCATTAAATTGATGCATATATGGAGTGTTTATGGAATTTATGACATTACATGCAACCAAGGTCATCTTAGTTCAACAAGTTGTAGGATGATTTTTTAGCAATAACATGGAATAAAGTGTCAATGGTGACAAGCCCAAGTGTGATAGTTTAAGTGATGGTACCTAGAGGTTCCACAATAATATTACCAAAGTCATGGATGGTTAATTTAGACTTATCCGAGTTTGATGATTAAATATTAATTGAACATAGGAAATATGTGCTACAAATATTGAGTCACGAGTCATTATTGATGAGAATTAATTTAACTCTTATGGTTTTCTATCCTACAATTATCATTAAAGGAAGAGCTTCTTAAATGAATGCTCAAGACCTAAAATTTTGTCTTTAAAAAATAAGATATCTTGTATGCACTCTATCATAGAGACAATTTTTTTAGTTAAATTAAAGATTGCATAGATATGTTTTGAATGATTATAGAAGCATATCTCAATAAATGATAGAGGTTTGTAATGTGTCCCATAAAGATATTTTTTCTTGAGTGGCTTGTAATTGTGAAATAATAGCACACCCTTTGTTTCCTCTAGCAAGGGTATGTGGAGAGGGAAAGACTAATAGCAGTGTAAGGGAGATTAATAGGATTGGTGGCATTCTTGTGGTTTCATCTGTCACATCCCATTTAATTAGCTTAGCTTAGTCACTAAATTATTTTATTAATTATTTAATAACAAGAAATTAGGAAAGACAATTGATTATGTTAAATATTGTTGACTAATAAATAAGAATGATTATAGTAACAACTAATCATGAAAGTGTGATAAGAATCATTGACATTGTCTCAAGTTGGAGCAAGAGTATCATCAGTGAAAATGTTCTAGCTAGTGGAGGTAACTTGTCATGATGAAATCAACACATACTCACCTGGACTCATGTAGTTAGGTTGCATGTGTGTGAATAAAATTAGGTATTTTGGGTTCCAATATTTGAATAATTGCATTATTTTTTGAAGGTTGTATATGTGTGTGTGTGTAGAACATACATATATATAATATGTCTATATATAGCATACATATATATATATATATGTGTGTGTGTGTGTGTGTGTGTCGTACATATGTATATATACATACATATGCATATATTGTATATATGTATATACATATATATATAACATACATAGATGTATATATACATATATACATAAATGTATATATATACATAGATATATACATATATATTAATAACATTGTAGAAGAATTAAATCTCTTTATATAAATTTGGGTTAATTAAATAATCAGGAGAGCTCATACCAACATTGGATCATGAGCCAAACTTAGCACAAGAATGTGCTACTGATTGACGTATAATTATAGTCAGATGTTCCATCAAAATGAATCCAAACTAAATAAGAAATTGACATAAGAATGCAAATTTTATCATTATATATCTTATTAGTTACCCTAGAGGCAGAAAAACTAATGCATTCACCCATTTATTAGTTGTCAACAAATGAACCAATGAGATGGTCGAATTAAAATAGTTTGACCAAATTTTTTAATGCATATTTTTTCAATTTTTTTCAAATACTTTAAACTAATTTATCTATCATTCTATTGGATAATAATTGTGAATAGTAATATTAGTGTGATGTAAGCTATGTAATCTTTTAACTATTGCATTTTGACTATAAAAATTTAATAGTGCAAATGTATTTTCATGTCACTTTCAAATTCTATTTATTGTCCTATTTGATAAATGACATTATTTTTTATTTTAAAGATTGTGGGTCAATGAATATAAAATTTTAATCATATTTGAGACAATTTTAATTTATTGAAAAGGGGAAATAGAGAAAGAATTGTGATTAAAATAATCAATAATAAAATAAATAAAATTTATATCCGTTACTTCAAAATATTTTAAAAATTAACAATAAAAAAATAATATTTAATAAAAGAGAGCGAAAATTATATTTTTGACTTTTTTTATATTTATTTGTTTCATAGATTATTCAAAAAACAATATATATGTAAATTCTAACATCTTTTATCAATTTAAAGTTAAATGCATTCATGTTCAAATATAATTATGAAATTAGATCATATTTAGAGTTTTAATTCTATTTGGCATTGCCTCTCTTTGATTAACATTTGCAACATAATTCTAAATTTTGTTGAATTAGGTTCTTCGATTTTAACTTTTAGACATCATTTAGAAGATGTTTTTGAAAGTAATTCAACAAATTTCTTTTTATTATTAGTTTTAGCAAATTAATTATTCTACCAATAATACTTTAAATCAACTAATATATTACACAATCAAATACAATAAATCACTTATTATCTAAAATAGCTTTCTTATCAAATATATTGTATGAGACGCACTAATCTACACATTACTGGATGAAAATAAAAATGAATTTGCACCTTATGTGTGTGTACGGTAATAGATATAGACGTATATTGATTTATCATAAAAGTTTAAAGCTCTCGGTTCTTAAGCCGGTTACAATATTTTGTGTAAAACAGTTTTTGGCTTAATATATTTTCCGCCTGAAGGGTTCTAATAGAATCACTTTCAGCTTGTGCGGTTCCTACATGGCACAAGAAGTTTCAAAAAAATGTTTCAAATGAAACAAAATAAATAAAATGAAAACAAAAGGACTGATTGATTAAAAGCATCCCACATGTCTTGTTGGCAATTCCACAAATTACGTGCTTGAATATCGTGGAGGATACTACCGAAGGTGTGGAATTTGGCTTAAGGCCTATCAATTGCATTTGCTTAAATTTTTCTAAGAACTTTTCAGATAAGGGGGATTACTGGCATTGTGAGCAGGAGGGGAAGAAAGAAATCCGTGACTTTTCTTGCCTCAGATGCCTCCTTCGGTTACACACCACAACCTTACACTGGTCCATTGCTTCATGAGATATTGTAGAAGAGAAAGTGGTATATTTGTCCCTTCATCTTCTATTTATATGAAGAGCTTGTATGTATGTTGCCTTAGCTTTTGTTGTTATGTAAATTGGCAATTCATTTTGCCTCCTCCTTTGTCACAGTCTTCACCTCATATATTAAGCTATACACATCCAATGTGGCCTTTCTCATTTTCTAAATTTTCTATCACTCTTCGCGGTCTAATGAGTAGGAAACAATGTTATCATGTTTGTTTTCTTCACTCAGGCTTTATATTTTGGTCTGCATTTTGATTGGCTCTTCCTTCATCTATCTAATTCTTTTCTTTTTTATGCATCATCGATTTGAAGATAGAAACTGAATAGGACTTAAGTGCATCTTGGAAGATTTTGTTACTTGTTGAGCCATATGTTTAAAACTAATTCTTATTCTCAAAAGAAAAGCAATAGAATATTAAGTTACATCCTTAGTATGATGGAGTCTACTACTGCATTAAGGAGAATTTGTTATTGTCTAAATTGCATTATAATTATATCTTTGGATATTTAAATGGAGTCTTTGATGGCGGCCCTACTCTTAAAAAGAGAGATATTGCATTTCACTCATAAATGAAAGCACCACGTCAAATAATGCTCTTCTAATGAAAAATATAATATTTTTTTAAAAATAATTAACAATTTATTTAATTATATGTAACTTATGCTGTCAAATATTTTATATTCCAGTTCTACCAAAATAATATTCTTCAGCTTTCCTAGTTTCAAGCCAAAAATAATAAGATAACATTATCGATGTAAATGGTCAAGTACTAATCATAATTGTCTTAGAAGGATAGCTAATAGAACACTAAAATACAAAGTTTTGGAGTCACTAGTTGCTACCTCAAAACCCCTCAGGAAAAGAAAAGTATAATCACAAAAACAATAAACTATAAAACATTATTTTTAAATGGAATTCTTTGAGTACATGTTTGTTTTTCAATAGAGCTATAATACTTGGGTTTGTTATAATTTATATGATTGATATATGTTAAACATGTTTTGGATATATTATGATCCATGTTTGATATAATCACACTTTTTAAGTTAAATTAGAAATCATTTGGTTGTGCCTAGTGAAGTAAGTCTTAATGCTCCTCAAGGAACACATCTTTTTTTGTGAGGTCTTTGTATTCAAAAGTGAAAATGGTTGGGAGGTTGCTTTATAAACTAAGAGAGCGGGATCTTCATGGTATTTTGATAAATATGTGTTAACAATTTAATACTATATATTGCTTAAACTTTTGTCAAGAAATTATCTTATTATCTTAGAAATAGAGCTTGTGTTTTGATTATTGTCATATATGATTAAGGAAGAACCTATAGCAACATTGTGAGGCCCAACCTTATCTATGACCATTGTGATATTTTTATAAAGACCAATTATGTTAGATTAATGAATTATTTGGTATTTTGATCAATATTGTTTAAATATAATATAGCATTGGAAATGTTGATGGGCAAAATGATTAAATCCTTAATTTTCATTACCTTTGAATA